>JAATLQ010007197.1:27746-142776 GCA_013421005.1 Heliconius erato x Heliconius himera | reverse complement strand
ACTAATTCGGTTTCCAACCAATGTTTTGCTATTTTTAACTCTGTGATTTACTTTATGTATTTTCTAAATTATAAGAATCTAGTGGAGACTGATATCGCATAGATTAGTTTTAGCAGCGCTAGCTTCTCTAACTTTTTTAATTTTTAGAACTGGGCATAATTTTAGTGAAGGAAAACAATACGTACATATTTTTGATAATTTCCTTATCTGTGGAGATCGGGATATCTCTTCGCCATCTTCAGCGATCGCTTATAAAATTAGGTAACAGTGGTTTTTTACGAATTTATAGTTGCAAAGCCGATAACGCCCGATGTCCACAGGAAAGCGCGTGCAAACTCAATTTGTATAAAAAAAATCGCATAAACTGTCAATTCATTGAAAATGGTGTCAGTTAATAAGCGGGGTAATGTTTCCGAAATGAATATTACCTCAGTCATTTTAAGATATAGATATAAATCTTCTAAAATATAAAGTTTCAGATAACGAGAATAATATTTGTAGATATTCCGTGTCCCTAAAATATATTTCGTAATAAGGGATCTATTGTGCTGATAAAAAGAAAAAATGCTTTACTTATATTATATTCTTATAAATATATTGTGTAAAAATAAAACTCGATGTAATAAGTAGTGTGTGTCTATGAAAATCCAATTATTTTTAAAGAAATGCGTAAATATATGTTATCTATACATAATCTTAACGTGAATCTATGTAACTGTCTTGTGCGTTGTAGGCGATATATATTGTAATAATATATAGATAATAAATAAAAAAAAGAAGAAATAAATTTGTGCCTAAAGAATTACTTGAAAAATTTTCATACATGTATATTTTAGTGATGCTCAATATATCTTTGTAAGCGGGTAGTGGTTAGAAGCTGTTGAACGTCAAACCGTATTTTCGGACGCCAGTCATGCATTTTGTGTTGATTTTCCTTCATTTAAGGCTTTGCTTCTCTGCTAAGTAAAAGATACCACTTTTGCGTATTCATTAATATCGTCTGTACTACCTACCAGTGGGCTTACTGTACGTAATTGCTAAGCAAATCTTGATTAAACTTTCACTTTTTCACACAAGATGATCCAATTTTAATGGAAATTTGAAACGTAATGGTAACTTTTTTGAGAGATAAGTGCTTAACGATTTTCCCACAGTTATTACAACTTTAGAATTGAAAAAGAAAACAGTGCAGACGATATTATAAGTTCACTAGGGTAAGATGTTTTGGTAATATCGCCATTTTGAAATATCGTTATCACCATTCCTTTTGTATCTGTGAATATAGCAATAATCGAGTAACATTCATCTCATAACAAGCTAACGATTCTTTTTGTGCAAGGTTTTTGTTTTGACACATTGATGTTGTATTATTTTTTGCGCTCTCGCTAGGTAATTTTGAAAAGCAATATTATTATTGTGACATGAACGCTCAAATTAGACCTAAATGTCATTTCTGTAGAAGTTAATTATACATACATACATATATATACAAGTATTATATGAAAAAATATTAATTTCAATCCGTTTATTATTTGATCGCTTTCAATAAAAAACATGGGATAGCCTCGTTGTGAGAATATTTAAGTAGCGTTACCCCGTGAATGTTGTAGAATGACATCGAATTTATTGTTGTATTTAGCGCTTCTTGTTGTGGTTTTTCAATAATTGGAATTATCAGGGTTTCGATGTTTTCGTTTGAAATTAATATTTGTAAAAAGATCTTTTGTAAATTGTACTTTACACACCCTTAGATGTTTCAAAATTGTTTTTCCAATAGTTTGCTTGGGTCGATAGGCTTCTCCCCTCTTAGCCTTTTAAAATCTGTCAAGGTATTTTAAAATGTAAATAAATAAGTATTGAAACTGTTTATAATAATGTAAAAGTCAAAATAAAGCGATACTGTGACAAAAAATTAGAGGATATATATAATACGCGTCTCAAATCATGAAATAAATATCATCCGAAGACGTAGTTAGTTGTTGTAGGTTATGTATGTAATTATAATAAAATTGTTGTGTAATACATTGTATCGAAATTTTCTATATAACTCTGCGTATATGATTTTATTCCTTTTTGGGTGAAAAAAGGAGAAAAATTTGATATGCACAGTTTACTCTTCCGTTCCAATCTTTAATTCTGATACTGTTGTTGACAAATTGTGCTAACGATCCCTCATTTAGATGTAAAAATAACGATTTCTTGTATTTGTTAGATGTAAAATTGACTACATTCAGAGATGTGATCTCATTCAAACCAAAAATAAAGCAATAAGTTAAGATAACAGTACAGAATAAAAGATTGATAACACTTCGCCTGACTCTGTGCTTACAAAATCGCTTGTCACACAAGTAGATTGATGTTTATAATATATGTACGTACGTAGGTTATGTATGTTTAACATTATACATAATGTAATCGTATAAAGTGTTTCGATTGAAAATGTTAGCGATTCATTCACAGAACTGAAATCGTTGAAAATATTCTAGTTATGTTGTTTGATATAAAATTTGAAACTTAATTATACCTGTAACATATGTATGTACTTGTTGATTTGATTAATAAGGGTCTTCTATCTTAAGGTTTACTTTTTTCATTTATTTCAGACATTGTGACACAACGAAAAATTCTTCCCTGTTCAATAGCACTTAATATATGAATATTAAATAATATACTGATATAATATGTGTCTTTAAGAATAAATTTAAACACTTATTTAACCGTATTGTATGTCGACTTCAACCAGTAGTGAACATATAACGATATTATAAATTATTTGAAAGTTGACTTAGCTGTGTCATTTAATAATAATTGATATAATGATAAAGTTAATGATATAATAATAATAATAAAACAAACAAAAATTTCGCACAATCTGAGTAAAGAAACTATTATATATAGATATAATGTAGGTATTAATTTTAATGATAATAATGGTAACATGAAGTTACATATACGTGTGATAGTTATTTTTACGTTCCACAGTGTTTTATTTAACCTCATCACATTAACATCTCTTTTTTTCATTATATTTGTAATAATTCATATGACCAACTCCGCATCTTTCTTTAAATGTATTTATCTATTAGAATCTTTTCTTAGTTATTTAGTAGATTTTCGATCAAATTTTAAATGAAGATGAAAGGAAAAAATAATTAAAAAATGGTCCATTTAATTACATCAATTAATGTTAAGGTAATTTTAGTCACAGCAATTGTATACTTAAAAAAAAAAACGTGTGCTTACATTTGTATTACTAAATGAAGTACCTTACATGCCAAAACAACTAACTTTGATGCTAACTAGCATGGCTTTAAATGTAAAAATGTGACTGATGTTTCATTGTCATTTCTATCGTTTTTTTTATATTCTTTGCCATTGGACGTTGTAAATACATTGTTAATAAGTTACATAAGGCCACTTATGTTTATATTTTCTCTATATGTATGTACATCACACATTAGTCCCAAAACATCTAGTCTTGAAAGAGTTTGGGCATCCACTTTTCTTGCAGTATCAACAAAATGTGTGTGTTTAGAGGAAATGTGGCCTTCAGTAATTGATACCTGATTTTTTTTTATATATATTGTGTTTTTTTTTCTATTGATACCAAAAAATATATGTACATCTTTTAAGACACTGTTACCGATGGATCTCTCTAGAACTAAACAGTTGCAGTTTCTTGGCTTACCAAATAGTAAATAGTGGAAACGCTCATCTGTACCGGCACTGTAAACGGTCTTAAATGTATATATTATTATATGAACAGGTTTAAAATATGATTTTAAAAACAATCACGATCCACATTTGGGTTTTTGAAATTTGAAAAAAAAAAACTAGTGTTAGTTTTTTTTTTATTTTAATTCTAAGTTATTATGGGGTTATCCTCTGTTGTATAAATTATTACATTGTATTCTATAAGGCATATAATAATTGCAAATATTGTACGTAGGTTTTAAATTGTTAAGATTGAAGGGAGTTCGCTGTAGTTATGGATGTAAGGCGACGTGTACATTTTGTAATGTCATTTGTTTCAATAATGAATATATATTATTATATGGTAAAAATAAAATCATCCAGTTTTTAAAAAAATATATATATTACCAGATTTTTATTGTACCCCTTATTTACCCTAGTCATTAGTTTTTTTTTTAATAAAAGATATCACAATTAAAATTATTAAAGGTTTTATATATAAATATACCTATATAAAATTTGAATCAATTTATAAAAAAAAAATTAGAAATTAATTAAGAAATTAAATAATACAAGACCTGTTTTACAATATAATAAGAATCAGAACAATAAAAAATATACGTTGGTATGAGGACGTCACGCCGTGGCGCAGGGAAATAAACGTGCGTAACTAATCGCTATGGTTGTGGGTTCGATGCCCACTTGGGGAATGAAATATTTAATTTTATCCTTTTTTTCGCTCTGGTAACGAAGCAAAACGCAGCGTCGAGTTTCACCTTTCAATAAAAATCAAGAATACGACGGGTGGCACGTCCCAGGAATTGCTGCGAGCCCTGCATTGCATCCTGGGCGGCGATGGGCATCTGCATTATGGATCCATGGAGTACTTCGAAGTTTTTTCTATTAGAATAAAAAAAAATTAAATATCACCATCAACTGTGATGGCTGTGGTTACGATTCCCGTTCGTGGGATTGAGTAATATTAACTTTCTTGTTCTGGTCATAATAAGACAAAGTATAACGTTGAGTTCTGCAACTTAACAAATATCTCGAACATTAGGCAGAAAGTGGAGAGATGTGATCTCTCTCTGCCTATCCTGCTACATGCGTGAACAGCGTGAACTGATAAATAAAAAAAACAATTTCTATGGCCACAGCCAAACACGACCTGTAAATATAAACCATTACTAAGACTATAAGACTTTTGAATTTGATAACTTTAAGATGCCATATTATATAGAAGGGCATACAAAATTAAAGCAATAAATTAAACTTATAATCAAGTTGAAGAGTCAAGGGTGTTTCTTAGAGTTTGCTTAATTAAAATCAGCTTAGCTCACTTTGGCTTATTATGATTATATTTTTACAGCTTTACGCTGTATCTCGCACATAGTAGGGAAAGCAAAGGGAACCTAGGAATCTAATGTTAAGACATTTCAGCCCCATAAAGGTAATCCCATCCATCCACTTTCCATTGAATTCTGGGGTCATTGTGTGTTGAGTGGCGACTAAACTGGTGGAACTCAATGCCACAAGCAAAAAAAAATTAAAATATTTTATTCCCACAAGTAAGTATCGTCCAATTTCAATCGTCGCTCGTAAATTTAGAGATGGATGACAACGTATGAATATGAAGTCAGAGCGCTTGGACGGTTTCTACCAAGCGCGGGTTCAAATCTCGCTACTTTAAAAAAATGTTTTTAAGATATGTAAGTAAAAGAAATTTAGAAATATTAAAAAATTGATGCAAAATCTGATTTCATTTAAACTGTTCTGGTTTAGGTAATATTGTAATAAGATTATATTAATCTTTCTTTTTATTATATAGCTATAAATATTTTACAAGCCTTAAATACGCTCCTCGCTAGCTGCCATTCTGTGTATTTCTTCATTGCGTATTTGATCAGTTTAGCTAACATACTGCTTTAATACGTGATTCCTACGCATACACTGTTTTATGCAATATACAGCAGATAGTTTATAAAACAATCTTTAGAAACCTAAAAAATACTTGAACCGGGAAACGAATCTACAACCACCGCAGACACGCACTACCAACATCACGACGATGTCTATCGAAGTAAATTGTTATAAAGCGAACTGGGAATCATTTTCAATCAGCAAATCGTATGGCATCACGATTTTAGTCCCGTTTTCTTTTATCACAACCAATAACATCGGTGTGTCTGTTGAATACTAATATAATACATTTTTATTCTACTCTACTGTTGTTTGACTTCAACTTGATTTGAACCCACTACATTATTTACTTACTTTTATTTATTATATAAATAATGGTTTAATTTAAGTGAACGTTTTGAAAAGGTTCTTACTTATTTTGAATCTGTAGTACAAAAATGGTGTGATTTGTTTGCCTGAATTATCTTACTTTAGACCAGTCATGGTGCGTAGGCACAAGGGTGCGACTGTGAACGTCTTCCCACTCAAAGACATGGAAGAAAGGTAAAAAATATTTAATATCGATCAAAGCAAAAAGCGACAAAACGCAGCGTAAAGTTTCAGAATTCGGCGGGAAGTAGAGGACGGACAGTCCTAATGGGAAAAGAGTGTTTTAACATTAGGTGCCCTGGTTCCCTTTACTTACCCTTCTATAAGCGAGATACAGCGTGAGAAAATAACCCAAAAAAACAGTATTAAAAACGATGAGCGGTATACTTCATACGGTATCCTGCAATTAATGAAATGGACAATAATGACTTGTTATTGTATCAAAAAAAAAATATTATAGTACTTTTTTGTACCTGATAGTTTCAACATCACACTAGTATACATAGAAATCTCTTTTTTTTATATCGATCGAGGCCATTGTAACGCAGCAGCACAGCGCTTGACTGCGAATAACTGGCGATAATTATATTTATTTTATTTTAATTTCTTCGCTTTCGCGTAGAACAAGTGCGACGTTGAGTTCCACCACGTAACATACAATATTTTTAATATTGCATTTTAGGAATACGTACCCAAAGAGGTAAACAGGTTCCTATTACAAAGACTCCACTGTCTGTCCGTGTGTCAGATTGATCATCTATACGTCGTATGCATTTCTATTATCGCTATAAGAAATACTGAAAAAAAAATAGAACAAGCGCAAGTCGGGCTCGGTCACCGAGGGTTCCGTACGAAAATTGCAGTTCTCAAGCTTTTTGTGAAATTCAGGCTTAGCTTAGCCAGTGTTTCTTCAGATACCTCATAAAACTACTGGAACTAAAGCCTTTAATATCAAATTTTGCCTCCCTTTTTGCTCAAAGGCTATTATCGGTTGTTATTAGCGCTAATCCAACTCGCACTTGGCCGGTTTTTATATATAAAAGAAAAATAAACACTAGAATCATTAAACAGGCCACATATTGCATTTGAAATACAATATATAATTTACTTCAAAACATAATACTCTTATCACCATTCTGACTAACTGATAACTTATCAGAGCGTCAGATTGTCTGTCACATACGATTAGCATTGAGTGTTGATACCTACTTCAATTGTTTCATAGTTTATGTAGTTTATATAGGTATAATATAGCTGGGTAAGTTAAGGGAACCTATTGTGATAATACTAAAGTAGTTTATTTAGAGGGAACCTAATGCTAAAACACTACTAAAGTAGTTTATATAGAGGGAACCTAATGCTAAAACACTCCTTTCCTTCTTTCTGTCTGATTTTGCGTTTTTAGCAGACGTCCATTCCCACTTGAGAAAATTAAATATTTCCATATCCTCGCTCTGGTAACGAGGCAAAAGTGCGGCGATAAGTTCCGTCACTCAGCATGCCTTAAGAATTCGGCAGAAATAGGGAAACGGGGCGGTGTCGTAATGAGAACGGAGTGTTTTAACTTACTCAGTAGAACC
Organism: Heliconius erato x Heliconius himera; assembly: GCA_013421005.1. Classification (NCBI taxonomy): domain Eukaryota; kingdom Metazoa; phylum Arthropoda; class Insecta; order Lepidoptera; family Nymphalidae; genus Heliconius; species Heliconius erato x Heliconius himera. The sequence goes on along the minus strand of JAATLQ010007197.1, from coordinate 135,214 downwards.
TGGGAACCTTATTTACACATTACTATGTGCGAGAACGTAAAGCTAAAATATATGCGAACCGTAAGGACAGGTAACGTCACGCAGTGGTTACGAGTTCGATTTCCATTTGAAAAAATGTTTAAATTTTTACTTCATCATTCAGTAAAATTGCATCATATTGGGAAATAAATAAATAATTACCGCATGTATGTAAATAAAAAATAAAAAGTTACGTATATTTTAGATACAAAATTTTCCCTGATTAAAAAAATTGTGATAGCTTATCGTGACGTCACCACGACCTTGGATCGGAGGTCATTGGCACCGGAAGGGCGGTGATTGTATAAAAAAAACACATTAAGGTGTTTAAAAGATACATTTATTCATAGATCTGGAGGATTTTTGGACGAGAGTGCATTGAATCCGGACATTTAAAAGACCTGATGCAACTGACCTGATGCAATTGACGTCAAATGTTTGCTTTGCGTGGATGTTTTAGTACCTACTTATTTATAGTTGAAAATGTGTGTATATGTACTTATTTTTTTTTATCTAAATTATTTAAAAATCTGATTTACTTAAATTTATATTTCCATTTCTTCGCTCTGGTGTCGAGGTTAAGCGCGGCGTTGAGTTCTGCCACTTAATACGCAATGCCTCCAGAATTCAGCAGAAAGTGAGGAACGGAGTGTCTTAACACTAGATTCCCTCTGCCTACCATGCTGTGTGCGGGATACAGCGTGAAGCTGATTTTTTTTTTATTACTCTACAGCCTTGGTACTAGGATGAAGACGATATCGCTATGATGGAAGACCTAAGGAAGCCTCACTGGCTTTGTTCCAGTCTTCACCAAGACCAGACCGATCTATACTAATATTATTAAGCTAAAGAATACGTTTGGTTGAACGAAAAAATCTCAATAACTATTGGTTCGCATTAAAAAATAGTTTTGTATTTTATAGACTTTATATCTATTGAGGCCAGTCGTGGTGCAGGGGCACTATTGTGGGTTCGATTCCTACTCACGGACAAACGAGACAAATCGTAGCGTAGTGTCATGTGGCATACATAATACTTAGTTACTTTCATTTGAGCATGAGGCTGATGGTTATCGGTTTGATTTCCGATTGCGGTAATTGTTTAACCTATAACTTCATTTCACTACGTTAGTCATACAAAATATAACGCTGGGAAGTGATAATAACTTTAAAAAGTCTATCTTTCTAGCATAAAAAATACTAGTGCAAAATACCTAGAAACTTATAAAAAATACCTAGAATTTTAACCTGCTTAGAAACCGACCTAGAATCTTTTAAAATGTTAAAAACTAATGCAATTACGTCACAACAACGGTTCATGTTTGTATAAGTCAATCATAACACTACTAGAATCATCAATCATTATAGAGTAAATAGCAGAAATTGTTGTTTACTTTTCAGCAGCTTTACGCTTTTCCCATATGGACAGACAAGGTATGGTAGAACTTAGTGTCGAGACACTACGGAATTTAACGCCGCTCTTTGTTTTGCCAGATGAGTAAAATAAGAATATAGATTCTCTCGTGTGGAAATTGAACCTATAACTGTTGCGTTTATACTCAGACGTGGTACCACTGCGCCACAATGGCATTTTAAAATAATTGACTGGAATATATTGCTTACAATAAAAAACCGCCGAAATTAAAGTCCGTCGTGGCCATGTGATACAAGCGTGCGACCGTTGTGGTTTCGATTCTCACTCGAGTGAGGGACTTAATACAAATAACAGAAGACAAAAATATGATTTTTGGAATTCTTGTCTCATTGTTTGTGATTTAAGCAAAAACTTTTGGGCGGATTTAAATGAAACTTCTTGTGTTACATATCTGTTATTCTTCGGCTTATATTTGCTGGTTATAATTGCTTTAGAAGGTTCTAAAACCTGACGTGAAATCCTGGCGGTCCACCTAATCTGTAAGACATATCAATACAACTCTTTAGGACAAGTTGGTCAACACGATGAGCATTTTCTGTTGCTGAAATGAGAGCTGAATGTGGAACCCCAGCCACAAAACTAAACTTTATACGATATAATGAACCTCAAAATAAATTGTTCTATATAATAAGCACTTTCTCTAGACGTTTTTTTTACTAATATAATTAGTATTTAGAATTATTTTTTTATAAATTCTATATAGAAAATAAATTCTATATACTATTATTTTTATAAAGCTAAAAAGATTACTTTTTTGATACGGTAGTCTCAGAAAGTATTGAATAATTCGTTTTGTGTTAGATAGTTCATATATCTAGGAATGCTTAGGATATATTACATCACGATATAACTAATAAGAGTGGGTAAAGTGGAGAACCAAAACAAAAATATTGCAATTGAGAGCAGGTAGGTGATAGCAATAGAAGAAGAAGAAGAAGAAGAAGGGCGATGGCTTGTGGATGTCCAAAGAAAACGGAGTTCGCCTAATAGTTTATGCGACTAGATCCTTTAGTGTGTTTATATATGCTGTTATACACTTAATAAATCGTAATATATAATCCTTTGGCATGTTTTTTTGACTTATTTAACAGAAAAAAGGTAATTACTTATTTAGAAAACATATAAAGCCATACGTTCAACTTAGCGGCCAGAGCGCTTGGTCGGTTTCCAGGCGGCGTGGGTTCGAGTCACGCTACGTTCAAATTTTTATACGTTTTCTAAATAAGTATTTTTCTTTCTTAAGTGTGGATTAACACTTTAAAAATGTGTAATTTTTGCATATCTATCTAGACAACCGATAGGTAAGCGCTCATGGCAAATATGGTTTTCCCCCGCTTATATCCTGATGCTGCAGTTGTTCCGAAGATTAGCACAAACAAGCAGAAAGACAGACGCAATTTTTATAATTGTTTGTTTGTGTTTTGGTATCGTGGTAGTAACTATATATACATGAAAAAATATGATTATTTTGAAGTCACGTTCAGATTTTCGATTTACTTCGATTCTACTTCAGATGTGGAACTTCAATGTGTGTGGACAGACACTTTTTTACACTTTTTTATAGTATAGATAGATGATATGCGCAAAAGAAGTCGCTGTCACTGCTAGTATTTAATATTTTTATTTGCTAGCTCTTATAACGAGCCGCGGTAACGTAACGCCTAACGAAGTAGGGAACGGAAATATTTAAGAAGAACGGAGTGTCTTAACACTAAGTTCCCAGGTTTCCTCTGCCTACAAAAAGCTGCTATTTTCCATAGTTTTCTACTAGAATAAAACTTAAAAAAAATATTAAAAATAATGAATAAACAAAACGAATAACAACTAAACGATTATTAAGATTTTTTCATATCATCGCATGTCTATAAAACAAGAAGATCTACACGAGCACCAATGACCCAGTTGTAATAATTATATATACATACTAATGCAGAAGGGCGTGGACGCAAACCTGACTCATATTTAGATAAAATCCAAGGTTAAAATAACTATGCAATAGGGCTAAGTTTTATTTAAACTAACTTTTACTGACATTGTATCCAGCACATAGCAGGGCAGGCAGAGGGAACCTGGGAACCCAGGCACAGAATTCATTGCGTGTTGAGTGGGGGATCTTAACACCGTGTTTTGCCTCGTTACCACCGCCGTGTTTAGCTAGAAAATTAAATATTTAACATTACTTATTTAGAAACGCCATATGTTTTATATCGTATGGCTTAGTGGTCAGAGCGCCTGGTCGGATTCCAGGGTTTGAGTCCCGCTACGTTTAATTTTTTATACGTTTTCTAAATAAGTATATTTCTTTTCTAAGTGTGGAAGAACACTTAAAAATTTTAAAAATATTTAACATTTTCATCGATTAGTAGTTCAATTGGCTCTCAAGGAAATCGAATCGAACCTACATTGCAACCTTAAAATGGGTAAGCCAATTCTGAGATTAGGTTAAACAAACGCATATACCAACAAACTAATAAATATAAAATAAAAAAGAAACTTTTTTTTAATATATTTTTTTTAGATATTTTCCCAAATATCTTCCATGTACAGATAGCAATTAATTACAATTTTATTATAAGCTAGATTCGTAATCAAAATAATCAGCTTCACGCTGTATCCCGCACACAGCAGGGTAGGCAGAGGGAACCTAGTGTTAAGACACTCCGTTCCCCACTTTCTGCCGAATTCTGGAGGCATTGTATGTTGAGTGGCAGAACTCAACGCCGCGAGCGCGAGCTAGATTCGAAGATTATATATTTGAAAAAACCGTCTTGGGATGATTTAATTGGTTGAAGATTAGGAAAATTAATTATTTTTATTTTGTCTCTTCTCTAAAACAAAGCGCGGCGTTAATTCCACCACCATTCACGGAATGTCTCTTTTTTCGGGTAGAAAGTTAAGCGTTTAGCTGATATTTTTTAGATTTTTCTTATTGCGTGGTGTTGCATTAACCTCAGAAACAATATTTTTAACAATTTAATAAAGAAATACTTTATACAATTATTTTACATTTATGTCTAGATCAATCAGTTTCAAGCTGTATCCCGCCTATAGCAGGTAGACAGAGAGAACCTCATGTTAAAACACTCCGTTCCCCACTTTCTGCCGAATTTTCGAGCCCTTGTGTTTAAAGTAGCAGAACTCAACGCCATGCTTTGCCTTTGCCACCAATTCCATTACCCCATGGATAGCAATCCAGTCCACAATCATCGCGATTACAGTCACATATCCGTACCACTGCGCCACAACGGCCTCGATTATACGAATTTATACGTAGATAATAACATAAATACAATTAATAATATGTAAAACAATACAAATACGTATGTACGTATGTATGTATGTATGTATGTATGTATGTATGTATGTTACGCATACATCCGAAAACAAACGTCCGTGAATCACACAGCAATTAGCCCAGATACGCCGATCGCCATGAAATTATAAATCATATAGGAAGTTGGTAGGTAGTTCTATTTAGTGATTCAACTATCGCGTGCATTCAATGCTGCCGTTGCTAAACTAATAAATTTAAATTTTAATATATGAATTTATTATATTAAATATTTCATTGTTTAATTTACTTTAATATTGTTGTAGCCAGTCGTGGCGTAGCGGCACAAGTGAGGATGTAATGCGACAGGTTGTGGGTTCGATTAACATTCTAGGAAATGAGATACTAAATATTTTTATTTTCTCGCTCTAATAATAAGGCGAAGCTGTTAGTACTCTGGTGTTACACGAGGTCGTGGGCAGCAGTAATCACTTATCATCAGGTGAGGTCTAAAAACAATTGCGGCGTTAAGTTCCACCACTCAATAACTCCAGAATTCGGCTAAAAGTGGGGAATGGAAGCGTCTTAATGGGAACAGAGATTTTGAATACTAGGTTTCTTAGTTCCCTCTGTCTACTCTGTCTCTATACATATATTATCAGAATAGACAAAAATAACAAAGACATTAGACAAGACACTCCGCTGCCTATCCATGACAGAAACTCAACTCTACGCTTAATTTGCGAAAACGTATAAGTAAAAATAAATTAAATATAATCATTCACTCGAGTGGGAATCGAACCAACGATCATTTCGTTTACAATCTAAACATAATATTCATATATAATACTAAAAAAAACAGATGTTCCGATAACCAACTACGAAATTTCAAGTTATTCTTGAAAGTTCAAGTTCACTTCCTTCAATATTAATTCAATGTTTTTCAGCATCTAGGTTAGCATTAATTGGCATGTGAAGGTTACTAAATTTTGTATATTTTTAATAGTTATCAATTACAAGAGCAATTGAGAATTAAAACAGAAAATAAGGCAGTATTTCCTGTATCTTGTAGGCAGGGGGAACCAAGTGTAAAGATAGTTTATTCTCCACGGAACTTAACGCCGCACTTTGTGTGTGTAGAGCAAGGAAATAAAAATAATTTAAATATAATTACTATACCGAGTGGAAATCGAACGTACAGCCTTTGCGTTTAAAATCACACGCTGTACTACTGCGTCCCGACTGCCTGGACTTAGAAAAGAAATTTGAAAACATCTTGATAAAGTGGATTTAAAGTATTTTTTATTGAAGATTTTATTGAATGAGTTGTTAAGTACAGGTCGCATAGATGTTACCAAAACGTCACCAAAATGAGACTTGTGACTCTACTCTTCTTACCTTCGGTATTTTGCACATACCATAGACAGCAAAACGGCCCAATAAGGCAACTCTTATATAGCTTTAAATCAAAACCAGAATCTCTATTACCAGAGTTACTAACCAACACTCTCATATTATTGTCATATAGGTCGAAGACAACCTGGTAATCTGGGCAAATTGATTATTTTTCACAAAGTATTCGATGGATGACCTATAAGCTGATCCCCTAGCCGATGTTCTGGCGTTGCTAAAGAGATTACTGAACTTCCATTACTGAGGTACTAAGGCAAGCTGAATATAGAGCTCCTCCATTCTGGGTTTAATAGAAAGGATACATTTCATTAATAAAGAATACGACGCAGAATAAGAACTATAAAATAATCGAATGTCTTCTTCTACGCTCTTCTCACGTTCCACTGAATTTTCGAGACATTGCGTATCGAGTGGATAACTCAACCACACGCTTTGTCCTTTTACCAGAGCGAGAAGAAAAAAATATTAAATTATTCATTTCCCCCGTAAGTTCGCTCTGGTATCGAGGTTAAGCGCGGCGTTGAGTTCTGCCACTCAACACGCATTGTCTCCAGAATTCGGCAGAAAGTGGGGAACGGAGTGTCTTAACACTAGGTTCCCTCTGCCTACCCTGCTGTGTGCGGGATACAGCGTGAAGCTAATTTAATTTAATTTAATTTAATTAATTTCCCCCATTTACAATCGAACCCACAACTGTTACTGTTTAGTCACTGGGATACGGCAGCCCCAAACATTTTTCTATAATTTTTAAAACTAGTCTAGTCACAGTACCTACAACGATAATGTTGCGTAATGGAACGACAAAAACATTGTTGTTTCTTTTATCACAAAAATCCAAAGTCACGGTGTCAATGACATATATCTATTGATCAAGGTTTTTTGAAATCTGATGACAAAAATGTATGACTATATAGTAGGTTGTTAACTTTCTAAAGGAGTGTTAAAATAACAAAAATAAATTAAATCAGAATCAGCTTCACGCTTTATCCCGCACCCAGCAAGGTGTGTTAAGACACTCCATTCCCCATTTCCCAACGAATTCTAGAGGCATGCTGAGTGATGGAACTCAACGCTGCGCTTTGCCTCGACACCAGAGCTGATGGAAATATAAATTTAAGTAAATATTTCAATTCCTCGATTGGGGATCGGACCCACAAACAGTCACGTTTACTGTCACACTTTGTGCCACTGCGCCACGACTGGCCTCTATTTTTTAAAAATACATACCTAATATTGATACAGATCACTCAATTATTAAAGTACTTATGTTTAACAAAGTAAGTACGTTCTAATACATTTATTAATAGTAAATCCAATATTTATTTTGGTTGCATTCTGTACACATCATATCAGTAATTTATGGTGAAACATTCAAAATATTGTGTAAACTAAAGTGTAGGGGCGTTCACTTCGTAATAGCGCTGTGTTGATTAGCGAATAAACATGACGGCTGATTTCGAGTTAGGTGGTCTGTTTTCGTTAAGTGTGACTGTAAAACCGACTGGTTGTGAGTTCGATCCCCACTCGAGGAGATGAAATATTTACTAAAATTTATATTTCCATTTCCTCGCTCTGGTGTCGAGGTAAAGCGTGGCGTTTTGTCCTACCATTCAACATGCAATGCCTCCAGAATTCGACCGAAAGTGGGGAACGGAGTGTCTTAAGGTTCCCTCTGCCTACACTGCAGTATGCGGGATACAGCGTGATGCTGATTTTTTTTTTATTTTAAGCAAAAAAATAATTATATTCGGTTTTCCCCAATGTTCCGAGTGTATTAGAAGGAAGTTTATGTATGTTTACATGTGAGATTTTAGACGTAAAATGGGATATACGGGATTTTTATCTGAATTTCGAGAAATGCTTTCATCTTTTTTCTTCCCCCTATATTCCCTAAAATTTCCCAAATTTCAGCTTTTTAAAGTAGTTCGATGAATCCACTCTCAGTAAAAGTGCATAATATATAATATAATTAAAATGACTAAATCATAAAATAAAAACAAAAAATAATACAATATAGTAAAAATATATATTTTTGCACGTTTACCTTTCAAGAAAGTGATATAGGAAATATTAATCGTATCATCGACACAGGCAAAATTACAAGCGAAATACTAGTTTCTTTTTAGCTTCATTCTGTATCCCGGGGTAGACGCAGGCTATAGTCTCATATTAAATTGCGGAACTCAACGCCTCGCTTTGCCTTGTTACCAGAGCGAAGAAATGAAAATATTTTTAAGTAATAATTCATTCCCCTAAGGAAATCGAATCTACAATAGTCTCGCTTACAGTCATACACTTGTTCCACTGTGTTGCAACGGTTTCTAACACTAGTACTATCACAAAAATCATTTTATATTATCAAATCAAATGAAATCAAATCATCTTCACGCTGTATCCCACACACAGCAGAATAGGCAGAGGGAACCTAGTGTTAAGACATTCCGTTCCCCACTTTTCGCCGAGTTCTGGAAGCATTGCGTGTTGAGTGGCGGAACTCAACGCCGCGCTTTGCCTCGACACCAGAGCGAAGAAATTATATATAGATGTAAATAAATATTTTATTTCCTCGAGTGGGGATCGAACCCACAATCAGTCGATTTTACAGTCACACTTTGTGCTCGTGCGCCACAACTGGCCTCAATTATTATATATTTTTTTATATTATTGTTACATTAAATATTATTAAACTAGACGCAAATACATAAAATCGAAAGTTGTTTTTATTTGCAAAAGGTCATCGACCGCTTATCACTGACCTCAATATCACCGATATTTGTTATCAAATCTAATAATTTTGCAGATAAAACAATGGCTTGACCGATTCTAAATGCATATATACCGAAGTAAATATTTTTCTTATTTTGTATCGTCATACAAATTCAGCAAACGATACAGTGGCAGGTTTTTCCACTTTTCTCTTCATATACGTATATGTTAAAATATTCTTATATTTACACACATATACAAAAGAGAGCTGAGAGAGAGAGAGAGAGAGAGAGGGACCCAATAATAATATATGAAAGGTAAAATTTAGCTTTTTATAGAAGTCTTCTCTCTGTGCGTTCTCTATCGCATTTATCACAGAGAGTATTCTGAGAAACTATTTGTCATGGCTACTGGCGCCGAATTTTCAAGGTTAAATATCATCCCCACTATCTATATACGTGACACTCCAATACTATGTGGTTTCATGGGAACCTCCTTCCACGAGCCACGCATATGTGGATAGGCTACCTAAAGCGGCGTTTCCAGGTCGATACGACCTGGACACATTCTACATTAATGTGCTCTGTGTTGACTTAAAATCAGGTAACCAGTGCTCTCATTTCCATAATAAACACTACCTTATTTAGCTTTACACATAAATTGGGTAAGAGAGATAGAGAGAGAGAACATAGAATTTAGATACAACAGAATACAGTGTAAAACTGTAGCAGATTTAATGAATTAGTGAATCGTTGACTAACTACAGGAAAGGACAATCGAAAGAAATCGACAAAAATACTTTTAACATTTTCTATTTTCTTGTGCTAGTGTTAGAGACCGTCGTAACGCAGTGGCACAAGCGTATGACTGTAAGCGCGATTGTTGTGAGTTCGATTTCCACTCGAAGTAATGAATTATTACTTATTAATATACTCATTTCTTCGTTCTGGTAACAAGGCAAAGCGTGGCGTTGAATTCCGCCATTCAATATGACACTAAGTTGCCTGTCTACCCTAAAATAAACCCAATTAGATAACGAGTTTCAATCGCTACTTCAAGATCAATTTTTTTATACGTTTCTAAATATTCATAATTCATAGTTTTTCCAATCAGAAATCAGACATTTATAATATAGTATGAACGATAACGCCAAAATCCTAAGATCAATGCCCTCTTATCACTGACATTAGGTTGACCGATAACGTGACCCGCACGTGTGATTATAATTAGCGATATCTATTTTAATGTGTTGTAAAACTAGGTTTATCATGTTACTCTATTGTGGGGCAGTTTGTATGGATAGTGGCTGGTTTCTACGTTCTCTACTCTATTTATTACTTTATTCTGCTGGTAGTGACGGGACTAATCCGGAACTAATCGCTGTACTTTACATATACGCATATTAATGTTTTCTCTGTTGAAATTTTAACTTGTTATCGTTGTGTAGAGATAGTCCTCTATTTTTACATATGTATAAGTTAAAAACACATATTTTGCTAAATTATTTGAAAATTCATTTAATATTATTTTTTACCTTCACCTGTCATCACGTATAACAGTTTAACAGTAAAAACCTAGCGTTAAGATATTACCGAAATTCAAGATATTGTGTGCCGAATGTCGGAAATCAACGCCATAATTTATCAATAAAAGAAATAAGTTTTCAAATGGTAGCCGAACCCTTAGCCCTCGCTATTACAGTGATACCATGTATATCTCATAAAAAAGAGTAAATTAAAAGAAATACTTACATAAGCCCGATATAGAACCTGTACTTATTAAAACATAGCATTAGACATTCCGTCCGCTCTCGGTTAGTGATAGCACGTGAAGTTATAAGAAAAAAACGGAAAGAAAAAATAAAATAACGCAAGATATGGTTTCCAAGGGGCATGATACCAAATAATGTTTATAGTGTAGCGGTTAAGTTATTCATGGGATCGACACGTGCCCGATAGAGTAGGACTTCCCTGTGAAAAGGGACTACTGATAACATGTTTTAGGGCTAAAACTGCAAATAAAGAATATGTTACTATTGTAACTCGATTTTGATATAAGTTGAATGGAGAGGTGGTTACGCGGCGTTAAACTCCACTATTCAACACGCAATGTCTTGAAAATTTTTCGGAAAGCAGAGAGTACTATATGCAGAATACAGTGTAAAGCTATAAAAAAGAGGTGGTAGTCGATTCTTAGGCTTGTAGCTTATATAAGTTGTTACAAGCATATAATAATTTCGATGTAGATGGATGAGAACGTATGGTTCACTCCGTTCAAATTTTTTATGTTTTCTAAAAAATATTTTTATATCCTAAATGTGGAACACTTTAAAAACTTTAAAAGTATTTATAGCAGAAGCCAGAGGTGAAAGCTAGTTATTAATAATTTCATATATTATAATTTAACCATTCAAACGAAATAAACCGCAGAGCCAAGTTTAGTAGATAATTAATTAATTAAATATAACAACTAAACTATCCTATTACCTTTATTGTTTTGTTATGATAACTGATATTTGTGTTTACTGTTAATTATGATTAATTTAAATGATGAGGCCAGTCGTGGCGCAGCGGCACGAGGTGTGACTGTAAATCCGACTGGTTGTTGGTTCGATCCCCGCTCGAGGAGATGAAATATTTACTTAAATTTATATTTCCATTTCTTCGCTCTGGTGTCGAGGTTAAGCGCGGCATTGAGTTCTGCCACTCAACACGCAATGCCTCCAGAATCCGGCAGAAAGTGGAGAAAGGAGTGTCTTAACACAAGGCTCCCTTTGCCTACACTGCTGTGTGCGGGCTACAGCGTAAAGCTGATAAAAAAAATTAATGAACATTAAAATATTTTACCCACAAATTGAGGACTACGTGCACAAACCGGGCACAAACGTTGTGGCTTCGATTCCCACCTGGGACAATCATTTTTTTAATATTTTCATTTGTTCGCTTCGTTGACTAGATGTGGCGTTAAGTTTCGGATTTGAAATCAAAAATTGCACAATTCGTGAACGAATCGACCAACTTTCGACACATTCTTAAGAATGTTTGAATACTCTTCTTCCTTCCCATAATTGTTTGCACCTATAATATATTTAAACTGTTTCCTGAAATGGAAGACAAAGTACTGCGTTGAGTTCCGCCATGCAACATACAGTATCTTGAAAATGGGGTGGAAAGTAGAGAACTGAATTTCTTAGCACTAGGCTCCTACAATCTACACTGCCAAGCGGAAAAAAGCGTATTTTTTTATAAATATAATATTTTCATAGTAAGGGTAGAAACCCCATACAACCCTTCCAGAGGGCATGAGGACGAATAAATAAGTGATGTCAATCAAGCCTAGCTGACGTAAGCAACTGTTGTTACAACGTTTTATTTTATTAAGTAATATTATTTCGGTATGGGTTCAAATTCTTACATTGGTTTATTTACGATTAGAATATAAAAAAAACCGGCCATGTGCGAGTCGGACTTACGCAGGAGGGATTTCCCATATCTAACTATCATGGTTCCTGAGATATATTTTGGCGACAGAAAGATAGACAGACGTACGGCTCAATAATCTCTCAATAATATTGTCCCGATTTATCCTTTAGGTGAGTAACCCTAAAAAGACGAATGACCGCGAAATGTCTCGAAAATAGATAAATAGCGGTAATCAGAGTGTCTTAACACTGCGTTCTGCCTTCGTCATTAACTAATTAATTTTCTAGTGGGAATCGAACCCACAAACATTATGCTTACAAGTGATAGGTAACGAAAAGAGAGTAAAAATTTAAAATTAAAAAATGTATAGAAAAATATATAGTAAATATAGAGATATATATATAGTAAATATAGAAAAGTAGTCCCTAAAATACAAATACTTACATCAATAGGTAAGTAGAGGCCGTTGTGGTGCAACGGCATAACATCTTACTGTTTGTGCAACGGTTGTGACTTCCATTCCTACTCAATGAAATTAATATTTTCTCGTTTTAGTAACATAGCGTTGAAATCCGCCACTCAACACATAATGTCTCAAAAATAAGTCGGTGCGTGAGAAAGGCAATGTCTTAACACTCTGCCCACTCTGCCAAGCGGGATACAGCGTGAAACTCAAAAAAAAAAAACAAACCCAAAACTTCCGGTCATCAAATCTACGATGTGATAATAAAAGGTTTAAGTGAAAAGAAATGTATAAATGAAGCTTAATTAAAAACATTTTGAGCTTTCGTCACGGTTGATTACAGTCGACCGTAAAAACTTGAAATGACGTACACACCGTACTTAACCGAAGGATGGGTGCTATTTGTTCTGGTATTAAATGAAAGGGAGGTTTTTTTTATAAAATGGCAAAAAAAACTTAAATTTATATATTATATTCATTTGATTTATAGATTATGTAAAATAACAAAAAAATAAAAAAATACCTTTACGCTGTATCCCATATAAAGCAGATTAAGCAAAGAGAACTTAGTGTTGAGACACTCCATCTCTATCTCCCGCCGAATTCTGAAGGCATTCCCCGTCCCTCTGCCTGTGTGCGGGATACAGCGTGAAGCTATAAAAAAATGTAAATAGTATACTCATTATAGTTATCAGGGAGCTGATCTTTAAATTATATAATCACAGATACAATCAATAGATAAGATAAATAAACCAGGTGAAAATAACACGGTTCTGACCAAAATGGGCGGAAATATAGCAACAGATAATCATGGAGTTAAAAAGTAAAAGTTTGAGGCCAGTCGTGGCGCAGCGGCACGAGGTGTGAAATCGACTGGTTGTGGGTTCGATCCCCTCTCGAGGAGATGAAATATTTACTTAAATTTAAATTTCCATTTCTTCGCTCTGGTGTCGAGGTTAAACGCGGCGTTGAGTTCTGCCCCTCAACACGCAATGCCTCTACAATTCGGCAGAAAGTGGGAAACGGAGTGTCTTAACACTAAGTTCCCTCTGCCTACCCTGCTGTGTGCGGGATACAGCGTGAAGCTGATTTTTTTTTTAAAAAGTAAAAATACAATTTTTACTATATATATTGAACTAATAACTGATTTATTTTCTAAAGGCCGTCGTGGCGCAGTGACACAGACTGTAGCTGTAAACTGTGAGACTGAGTTTCGTTCCAACATGGGGAAATTAAAATCACATTCGTCGCCTTTACATAATACATAATATTACGTAATTTTGGTAACAAGATAAAAACACGGCGTTGAGTTCCGCTACTCAATTCACAATTTCTCGAAAAGTTCAGCTGGAAGTAGGCGACGGTGTAGCCTTTAGGATAGTTTCCCTAGCCTCCCTTTGCCTACTCTGCTATGCGGGATACAGCATGATGCTATAAAAAAAATTACATACTCTCTGGTTAAAAATACAATAACATAGTTATAATAACATCGCTTAAACCTTCCAAAGTTCAAATCCATTATTATGTTAAACAGGCGTCCTTAGATTGCACTTTTTGTGCATTCCCATCGAGCACATATAAACATGTCGGTGTTCGTTTCTGGAAAATTTTGCCACAGTGCAGTATATTCAGAAAGTCAAAACTTAAAAATATATATTTTTTTATTTTAAACTGAAAGATTTTGTTCTTTGAGTAGTTTCTATGAATATAACTACATATATATTTTTCAGGTTGTCGCTGTATCCCTCATAGAAAGGTAAGCAGAGGGAACTGTGTTAAGACACTGTGTTAGAATTAAGATATTTATGATACCATAATTTCCATTTCTTCGCTCTGGTGTCTAGGCAAAAGCGTGGCGTTGAATTCCGCCACTCAACACGTAGTGCCTCCAAAATTCTGCGGAAAGTGAGGAAGGGAGTGTCTTAACAATAGATTTCCTTTATCTACACTGCTGTGTGCGGGATACAGCGTGATGCTGTCTTATTTAAAAAAAGGGGTTAGTCGTGACGCAGAGGTCTAAGCGTGTAACTTTAAATGCGACAGGTTGTCGATTAGATTTTCACTTGAGAAAGTGAAATGTTTGATTTTCTCGCTCTGATAACGAGAAAAAACACGGCGTTGAGTTCCATTACATCACGCGCAATGCCTCCAGAATTCGATGGAAAGTAGGGGAATGGAAATGTCCTAATGGAAACGGAAAAGCTCAACGAGTAGGTTCCCAATTTTCTGCTGCCAGCTATGAGCGGAATACAATGCTACAACAAAAAAAAACAAAGAAAAATTCACTTAGTTTACTGATTTTTCTACACTACAACCGCAGAGCACAGCTTCAGCTTTCTTACGTAGATAAAGTTAAAATATTATCGTCGACGATCGAAAGAGCGAACGAATGCTCTAATACATTTCGGAAAACAACGTTCAATTTCTCCGTCCCGCTCTCCGCCCACCCTCCGCCCGCCCTCCGCCCGCCCTTGGTAGCTTAAAAATTTAATAGAAACTTTAGACATTGACTTGACTCGGGTTGGAATATTCGTTATTTCGATTAAATATTCCCTTTATGATATATTAGATCAGATCTTTTATGAGGTTTTTTAGTTGAGAAAAATTCGTGAGATGAAATTATGAAATTTTTAGCTTTTACCTTATGGTTTCGTATAGTTTTTTTAGTTTCACGCTGTAACCTGTACATAGCAGAGTGGGCAGTGGGAACCTGGGACCCTAGTGTGGTGCTAGACACTCCGTTTTAATTAAGCCCGCCACTTGACTAGCAATGACTTCACAAATTGGCGGAAAGCGGGGAGTGACCCTGCCTACCCAGCTACATGCGGGATACAGCGTGAAGCTGAAAAAAATTGGTTATGTAATATAGCCTATGGCCCTCGGTAAATGGACCGTCCAGCGTCAAAAGAGTTTTGTAATTCGAACCAGTAGTTCCTGAGATTATCGCATTCAACCAAACAAACTCTTTTGCTTTATTATAGATTATTATAGATATTATTATTTTAGATTGTCTATATTGTATAACTTTAAAATTAAATTCATACAGAATTTGAAACTGTAAGAGATTTGGGCTGACTAACTGCTACGTGTGGGTGCACATTCTGAATAACTTCAATAAAGTTGTAAAACTGTCGTTACGGAGGACGTCATGGCGCAGTGGCAGGACGTCTGACCACTATGGTTTTTGGTTCTAGTATCACTCGGTAGAAAAAAATACCTATTTGAGGCTAGTCGTGGCACAGGGGCACAAAATGTGATTACAAAATCGACTGGTTGTGGGTTCGATCCCCACTCGAGGAGATGAAATATTTATTTACATTTGTATTTTCATTTCTTCGCTCTGGTGTTTAGGCAAAGCACGGTGTTGAGTTCCGCCACTCAACACGCAATGCCTCCAAAACTTGATGGAAATTGGGGAACGGAGTGTCGTAACACTAGGTTCCCTCTGTCTACAGCGTGAAGCTGATTTATTTTGATTTATTTTATTTTAATTCTTTATTCTGGTAACAAGACGAATCGCGGCGTTGAATTCCACAACTTAACCCACAATGTTCTAAAATAAAGTTGAGAACGTCTTCAAAACTAGAAAAAAAAAACCATTTAAATTAGAAAACAGAAATAAGAACCATTCCAACGAATGAAACTAAAAAAAACCGCTAAAAAACCAAACTAACGCTCGAACAATATTGAATTTCATTTACATATACACGAGCAAATATTTTAACTTTAATCGTATTGAAAATTTAAACTGAAAAATTTAACCGTGTTTACAGCACAAAGGGGAAGCTATCAAAGGCTATAGGTACCTGAACGATACCTAACAGAATACTTGGCGTTGTTTACTCAGATAGTCTACTCAGTAGAATAGATGGGTAATTTCGAGTGTTATATAAAACCTTCATAGGGAAGTAGACTTCGAGTGTAAGCGGTATGGATGTTGGTTCGATTTCCGGGGCAATGTAGTATTTAATATTTTAACATCCTTGAGTTGCAACAAGAAAGGAACGGAAATTGATCAAAGTGAGGTATTATTTTAAGAATGTCGCAGAAAGAGGGGAAAGGAAGTCTTTTATTGGGAAGCTGTGTGTTGAAACACTAAGCTCCCAGGTTCCCCTTGCCTACCCTGCTTTGTGCAGGGTATAGCATGAAGCTAAAAAAACATTTTTTTTTCTTGGGTCTGGTAAATCGAATCGCGATATTAAATTGTATTACTGACAACGCAATGTCTCGGAAATTGGACTGAGAAAGGGAAACAAAGTCTTGATTTTCATATCTTTTTACCTTAAAAAATAAAATAAGTTTTTAAATAAAACATTTAAACAGGATTCATCGCGTATTTTTACTTTTATACATTTTTGAAAATGTGAAATAAGGCCAATTATGGCGGTTATGGGTTCGACTCCCACTCATTTTGAATTAATTATATAATATTATTTTCTCGATATGGTAACAAGGCAAAACGCGGCGTTGAGTACCACCATTCAACAAAATTTTGCAATGGAGAACGAAGTGTCGGGACACTAAGATCTTTCTGCTTTAAAAATAAAATAAGTTTTTAAATGAAACTTTTAAACAGGATAAATCGTGTATACTTTTATGCAGCTTTGAAAACGTGTATACTTTTATGCAGCTTTTGAAAACGTTTAATAAGGGCATCGTTATGGCAGCAAGGTAAAGCGTGGCGTTTAGTTTCGCCATTCAACATGCATTGTTTCGAAAATTTGATGGAAAATGGGGATACCGAGGGAGGAGGGAGACACTCCGTTCAACGCAAAAAACCTAATATTTCCCTTTTACTACCCTATTAAATATGCAGAATACAGCATAAAGCTAAAAAAGAAACACCATCCAGCACGATCTACATACATTGATTAATAGCATTAAAAATATTCGACTCCCAGCTCCAACTTCGAAATACTCCAGCAACTAGTAGTTATATAACGTAGCCAGCTAGCCGCAGAGCCAGGAGTAACAGTACAGCACTGCACAGAAGCCCCACATTGTTCCGCCCAGACGGTGGTAAAAAACGCTGCCTGCATAATTGAAAATGCCAAAAATAACAGCGATGGGCGGAATTCCCCGTAACTTTTCCACTACAAATTCTGAATATTTCTTTGCATTTTTATCGGGTATTCACCCTCTTTTTTTTTTTGGAGTTGGGAATGTTAAGTCTTTTTTTTGGGTGGACGTCAAGTGAGGGTAGATAGATGTATGAATGTGAGGTCGTTGTTGCGCAGCGGCGTAGTGTTTGACTGTAACCGTGACGGTTGTGGGTTTAAATCCCACAAGGAATTAAATCAATTAATTTCTTTGCGGGGGACGGAATATGTTTAGACTAGATTCCCTCGGCCTACCTTGCTATATGCATTATACAGCATGAAGCTAAAATATATCTACATACATACCTCAAGGAGGATCCTTGACTCTAGATACAAACATACAATAATATAAATATTGTATGTATACTCTAAGCCTCATTCCACTTATTCTGATATCAACAACCTCGAGCTTAACTGTTGTGACACGTCAAGAATCGAATCCGCACTTGGCAACCTGTCAAATGCGTACATCCTCAATTGTTCCGTTCCGTTGTATAAGTTTTGCGTAAAGAAAATTTTTCCATTTTACTCATGTAAAACAAAATTTTCTCGCGTTTTCGTTTGAATTCACACCAAGAGCTGGGTGTGACGGGATTTTATGGGGTGTCCATGGAGTTGTTTATTGAATTTTCATTTTATTTTATTATTATTTTATATTGTTTATTGTGATAAATCTGTGTCTTAATAATTTTTCGTTTCTTTTAATAAAATTGTAAAGTTGTCTAAAAATTATAGAAAATATATCAAATGTATGTATGTGTATGTATAAATGTTCAGGCCAGTCGTGGCACAGGAGCACAAAGTGTGACTGGAAACGCGACTGGTTGTGAGCTCGATCCCCACTCGAGGAAATGATATATTTATTTAAATTTATATTTCTATTTCTTCGCTCTGATGTCAAGAGTGAGAAGGAGAGAGAGAGAGAAAGTAGTGACGCTGCTACTTCACTGTCCCTAGTAAAAATCAAACACACAACCATGTACAAGCGATCGCGCTCCCACGATGGCTTCGCTTATGAATGCAACTATCAATTATACTAAGATACTTCCCAGATTATACGTTTTATAATTATATTTTTCAAGAGATATTATATTAATTATTATAAGTATTTATTTCATAACAAAAATAGTTGGTTTATGTAATAGAGGCCAGTCGTGGTGCAGGATCACAAAGTGTGACTGTTAAACTGACTGGTAACTGGTGTAATATTTATTTAAAATTTATATTTTCATTGTCGTGTTCACGGTCACACCTTGCCTGTGCCACGATTGGCCTCCAATAACATCAGCTTCACGCTTTATCCCGCACACAGCAGGGTAGGCAGAGGGAACCTAGTGTTAACACACTCCGTTCCGCACTTTCTGCCGAATTCTGAAGGCATTGCGTGTTGAGTGGCAGAACTCAACGCCGCGCTTAGTCTCGACCCCAAAGCGAAGAAATAACATTTTTCTTGTAAATTAAATTATCCTTTATTTTAAAAACTCAATCACCCCCTACTACCGTCGTTGAATAGTTCCGCGGCTGTCAGTCGGTATTGAGCTAGATTTATTATTTTTATTATTGTTTCGAGAAATGCAGACTGCCTCTTTTATACCCGGCTTAAGTTATGACGTGGTGTAGCGATAAAGTATTATTGCAGGGCTAATAAGTAGTAGGAGCGGTCTGACTGTAAACGTGACGGTTGTGAGTTCGATTCTCACGAGGGATATATTTAAATTATTTTTATTTCGTGACTTTTGTCAGTTTTACAAACAAAATCCACCACTCAATGTGTAATGTTTTAAATTTGATGGATTGTGGGGAAAGGAGTGTCTTACTCCAGTTCCCCGGTTGGTTCACCGTGGCCTATGATGGAAAAAACGTGAAGCTTTTTTATTAGTACTTACTAAATAATATAAATCGTGATTTTTTTTGGATATTTCGTATTATTTTTACTTATTTCGTTATCAAAAATTTATTTACTTGAGTGTCTATGATTTGTTATCAATTGTCTTCATATTAAATCCTTCGATAAGTAGCTTCCTGTAACTTATTAAAGCATTATGTTCCGGCTCCTGGGTCCAACTAAGTGGCGGAACCTAACGCTGTATTTAATATAATATGTCTAGATCATAAACATTACTTGGTAGGTAAGGTGTGTTACAAATTTTAATGTATATGTAAATTCTATAGTGATAATCCAACAAAAAAAGAAATATAAGATATTTTCATTTTCTTTACTCTAGTATTGAGATCAGTCATGGTGCAGGGGCACAAAGTATGACTGCGAACGCGGCTGGATGTGAGTTCGATGCTCACTCGAGGAAATTAAATATTTATTTAAATTCATGTTTCCATTTTTTCGCTCTGATGTCCAGGCTAAGCGCGGTGTTTAGTGGCGGAAGGTGGGGAACGGAGTGTCTTACCACTAGCTTCCCCTACTCTGCTGAGTGTGTGATAAAGCGTGACACTAAAAAAATAGAATCCACTACATTCAAAACAACAACATTTACAGTATTTCCGATTTCGCGACAAATTTGCGTAAATATTAGAGCCAGGAGAGCTGGAAGACCGTCGTATTGGGTCATAAACTAAAATTACTAAGAGCTATTGAAAATCCTTCCTTGGGGGACTCTTGAAGTGCCCTTGGAATTATATTATGGTGCTGGGAGAAATTTCTTTGTTTATATCACTGTGGGCACAGTCGTTATATTTAATTAGTTTATGAAGGTAGTTCGTTCAGGTTTTAAGTAGATTTTACTTGAATATTTCATTTCTTAGTTCTGGTAAAGCATAAAATACGGCGTTGAGTTCCGTCTCTCAAGTAGAAAACGAAGTGTCTTAACAATATCCTTATCTACTTTGCTACATGCAGGATATAAAGTGAAGCCAAGAATACACTCTTCTGGTCACAGAATAAAAAAGAAACAAAACAAAAATATTAAATAAATGAAAATATTAAATATTGCCTCTACTGGGAATCGAGCCTAAAACCTGTCGTATTTACAGTCGCACGCTTGTACCACTGCGCTACGACTGGCCTATTTATTCATAGTTATAACATACAAAATATTATTAACTTAACAGTTAGTATTTTATAACATAATCAAATCTATTTAAATTTATTTGAACCGGGATCCTTCACCCTTATACTCAATTCCATTCAACAATCAAAAGTCAAATGTTGTTATGTAATTTATAAAATACTAATTTATATACTTATATTATTATCAGAATTTTTATTTGCCGAGGGGAGGTATTTTTTTTGAGGCCGGTCGTGGCGCAGCGGCACGAGGTGTGACTGCAAAACCGACTGGTTGTGGGTTCGATCCCCACTCGAGGAGATGAAATATTTACTTAAATTTATATTTCCATTTCTTCGCTCTGGTGTCGAGGTTAAGCGCGGCGTTGAGTTCTGCCACTCAACACGCAATGCCTCCAGAATTCGGCAGAAAGTGGGGGAGTGTCTTAACACTAGGTTCCCTCTGCCTACCTTGCTGTGTGCGGGATACAGCGTGAAGCTAATTTAATTTATTTTTATTTTATTTTTATTTGCTCTCAAGTCAAAATATAGATGTATAAACAACTTTATGAGGGCCATTAGCTTGTTTAGTGAAAGGATTATAGGTTACTATTAGCACAATGGTTGATTACTGTGAATATAGAGGCAGAGGTCGTAGATTTGAATTTTCGTTTCAGTATTATTACATATAGGTATTGTAGGAAACTGAGTGTCTTAACACTATATGAATGTATATAGTGAATATATTATATGGTGTGTAAGAAAGTTTACTTTTGCTTCTTTATTCTTTTGCGAGCTGAAAAGTAATTTTAAAACTAGGTAGGTAGGGTAATTTATTTTTTATGACACTTCATTTTCTATTTTAAAAACGGAACTCAACGCCGCACCTTTGTATATTACCAGATCGAAGAAATGAACGTATTCAAGAAACACTTTGTATTATATTGTATGTAAATTATGTAAGAAAAATACAAGGCACTAATTAACAAATCGTCCAACTGACATTAGGGAGGTTTAAAATTGAAAATTATTTGAGTAATTATGCATTTAATTGGTTAAATGCGCTAATCTCAGAAAATAATGATTCAAATAAAACAAATATCTGGGTAGGGTAGTCCATTTATCGAGATTTGCCCAAGGAAGTGCTGGTTGGACGTCGTGATGCAGGACATCTAACCACCGAGGACGCTAAAGACCATGAAAAGTGGAGTAGGTCTAGTAGGAAGGCCCTGGCAATAGCTGGGATTAATGCCAGGAAGAAGAAAAGGAAGAGTCCATTTATCGAGAAACACTATAGGCTATACCTGCGTTTACCCTAGGCATTTAGAATATGTCATGTAGCGTAATCAAGTCTTAGTCTTTCACTTAACCATCCGATTAAAGGGACAAGTTTCGAAGCCACAACTACCGTAGCCACTTCCCCACTGCGCCACGACGTGTACAATGTTTAGTATTAAAATGAAATATAATAACATTAAGTCAAAAATAAACATCGCCTGTCCTTCGCCAAGAAGTTCAACGCACGATACCCGTAGAGCAGTCCATATGTATAGGTACAAGTTATAAGCTTATGATCAAAAAATCAGCTTCACACTGTATCCCGCACACACCATGGGAGGCAGAGGGAACCGACTGTTAAGACGCTCCGTTCCCCACTTTCCGCCGAATTCTGGAGGCATTGCGTTTTGAGTGGCGGAACTCAACGCTTTGCCTGTTGGTGCCAGAGTGAAGAAATGAAAATATTAAGAAATAATAATTCATTCCCTCGAGTGGGGATCGAACCCACAACCGTCACGTTACAGTCACACCCTTGTGCCCCTGCGCCAGGACGGTTTCAAGAAGATTTATTTCACATAAAGAATATAAAACTAGATATGTATAGAAGAAAGGCATTACAGAAGAAGAACAAAAGACAAGAGTGTGTCGAGATTCGGCCTTTTACAGTAATATGCTTGTGACAGAAATCGAATATTTAATATTTTTATTTGGTAAAGACGAGTACAGGCTCGCCCTGGTTAAAACGCAAATGCGACGTTAAGTTACGCCACTCCACACGCAATGCCTCTAATATTCACCGGAAAATGGAGAACAGAAGTGTCTGAGTAGAAACAGAGTGGTTCAGGTTCACAGAATAGCAGGTTCTAGCTACGATGACACAATGAAAATGTAGAAGAACGTGTTCAGGTGGTTTGAGCACATTAAGAGAATGAGCGATGATGTTGAAATCAACATCATTTTTCAACAAAATATTATTGATACTGCAGGAAGATCATATTAGAAGTGATTCCAATCTCCACCCACAATCTTTGAATCTGAACCCACAAGCGTTGTGCCTACAATCACAATCAGAAGCTGTTCCATTGAACCACAGTGCCCTCTATCAATTTTTTAATATATTTTGACATTACAGTTTACCAATTACACTTATATATATATATATATATATATATATATATATATATATATATATATATATATATATATATATATATATATATAGGTTTAATAGTAAGCATACCAATATTTCGAATCCGCTACCACTTGCACCACAACAAAAGATAGCACAGGAGTTATCGCGATCAACTGTCAAGGTGTGAGCTAGCAGACGCGGCGACGACGAACGAACGATAAGGCTATTTATTTATTTTTTCTATATAAAAATACATTTATATGACACTTAGATATCGCGAATTTAGATTAAGATTAAAGGTCTCAATACTAGATTGCCTCTGTATATCCTGATATATCCAACGTGATGCTAAAAATCGGGGAAAACCCCTATTTTTGCCTAAAATATCACAATGTTACAGTAGTAAATACGTATTTTTTATTTCTTGCTTTTTTTGGCAAGGTATCTTGAAGCTGAGGGAACTTGGGAACCTACTCCAGAACTGCACTCTCTTTAAGATGCTTTTGTTTCCCAATTTCTGTCGAATTTCCAAGGGATTGCGTGTTGAATGGTGGGTGATAGTTACCAGGGAGAAGAAATTAAAATACATTATTATACTTTATTTCCCCGACTCGAAATCGTATCAGCAACCGTCTCGTTGACAGTCTGTCTCTGACCACGACGGCCTTATACACCATGTTAATACATTTTTTTTTATTTTTAGGCGAAAAGTGGAAAAATAAAGCAACGCACTTTAGAATAAAAAAGATGAATGGATTGGAGGATGCACACAGGTAATTTTATAAGTGGGTTTTCATTACAACTATAATAAGTGAATAACTACATAAATTTTTATATATAAAACAATAATATTTTTTGATTTCACGCTGTTGCCCGCTTGTAGCAGAGGATTTTAAGATATTCCGTTTACCCTTCATTTTCGAGATATTATGTGGTGAGTAGCGCATATCAACGCCACGTATCATATTGTATCGTATTGTTATCAGAGTAAGGAAATGAAAACTCATTGCCTCAATCGGGAATTGAACCTACAAACGTCGTATCGAGGAACGGAGTGACTTAACAGTAGGTTCCCTCTGTCAACCCTGCTGTGTGCAGCATACAGCGTGAAGCTGATTTAGCGTTCACATTTAGAGCCAGCTGCCTTCCCACTTCGCTACAACGGCCTCAACAATTAAAATAAAGAAAATATATTATTGTGTATTTATACAAGTAAATAAAATATTAATAAGAAATTGTGTGTAGTATTTTATTATCTTCCTTAATTTTCACACGATAAAAATGTAGATAGGTACATTTTTATTGCAAATAACTAAAGGTTTACGGCTTATGATTTAAAAAATATATATTTTCATTGAAGACTGGTTAAACTTTATATATTTTATAGAAATTATAAGTTAATGCCAGTTGCGGGGTAGGGGCGTAAGCGTGCGACTAAACGCGGCAGGTTGTGGGTTTGATTCCCGCTCAAAGAAATGAAATATTTTATATTTTTATTTCTTCGTTCTGGTAACGAAAGCAAATAGCGGCGTTGAGTTCTGCCACTCTGTCCCCATTAAGATTCTCAACACGCAATACCTTTAGATTCTTCGGAAATTGGTAAATGGAAGTGTCGTAATGGAAACGGATTTTAAAACTAGGTCCCCTCTGAGTACCCAGGTACGTGCGGGATACAGAGTGAAGTTTATACAATTTTTTAATTTTTCAGTTTAATACTTATTTAGAAAACGTATAAAAAATTGAACGTAGCGGGACTCAAACCTACGCCTTCTGGAAAGCGATCACCGACCGACCTGGTCGGTTAAAAATTATTCTGCTATTCTAATTTTATTTTTAGATATATGTACTAAATATTGGAATCCAGCGCTGTATATTACGGAACCAGGCGACAGCTGTAATAAATCTAGACAATCCCCCACGCGGGATTTGATTTCACAACCATCTTGTGCTATATTACTGACAAATGATCACTAATTTAACCTCACACTGCATTCTGCATAGAAAGAAACTTATACATATGTTTAAAATATAATATATTCACTTTTCTCAACGCCGAACTTACTTTGATGACATTCAAAAAGACATATATTTTTTTTTGTCTTGTTAAGAAATGAAAATACTAAATAATTTCCTCGAGTAGGAATTGAACCCACTATCGCGTTTCCAGTAGCACGCTTGTGCCGATACACCACGATGAGTTAAGTTAAGTTTCACCACTTAACGAAAATATCCCAAAAATTGGGCAGAAAGTGGGGAGCTGGATGTTTTAACATTAGGTTTCCTATGTCTATCTTGCAATGCGAGATAAAAACGTTTATTGTTTATTTGTTTTCTTTTTTATGAAGATAGAAAATCAAAACAATAAGAAAATGCCTTTTTATCTTAAACTAGTTTAATAAAGTATAAGATAATAAATAACCTGCATATTATAAATCCTGTTTCTTATACTATAGTAAGTACTTTTTATGTACATTTGTATTTTTCCATACAAAAATGTAATATTACAAATTGTTATGTAAACTTAATAAACTTATAGCAGCGTAGGCAAAAACAAATAGTGTTGAGACACTTTGTTACCCTCGCACCGCCAAATATTCGCAACATTGCGTTTTTAGAGGCGCCACTCAGCGCCCCGTTGTCTTTTTACCAGAAGAAAAAATTATAATTCATTGCTTTGAGTGAGAATCGAACCCATAACCATTGAGTTTACACACTATGTCACAAGCTATGTCACTGAAGGCAAATTGTCTATAATAATAGCTCATTTACACCGAGAGAAGTGATGAAATTTAATATTTTCATTTCTTTGCTCTGCCTTCAGAAATGTGCGAAAATGGTTTACGAAATGGGACCGAAGTGCCTTAACACACATTAGGTTCCCAGATTCCTTCTGCTTACCCTGTTATGTGCGGGATACATGTCAAAAAAAATGACGAAATCTAAAAAAAAAGTTCTCGCAGTGCACTGGTTTTTATGTATATTTTTAAGAGATGTAACATTAAAAATCAAATCAGCTTCACGCTGTATCCCGCACATAGCAGGGTAGGCAGAGGGAATCCAGTGTTAAGACACTCCGTTCCCCATTTTCCGCCGAGTTCCGGAGGCATCACGTGTTGAGTGGCCGAACTCAGCGCCGCGCTTTGCCTCGACATCAGAGCGAAGAAATGAATAAATAAATGTAAATAAATATTTGACTTCCTCGAGTGGGGATCGAACACACAACCAGTTAGTTTTACAGTCACACTTTGTGCCTCTGCGCCACGACTGGCCTCAATGGGCCCGCTGCCTTGATGAAAGCCAGTCGCAAAGCCGATCTATCTCAGTGCCGTTCAAATGAAGCCTGCGGGCTTGCTCTCAGCCAGAGACGCTACTCTCCGTAACTCTCCCGGCCCATAGTGACTCAATCACTCCGGATGATGCCTCGTTCACGTTAATATAACATAATGTTTATAATTTTAAACGCAAGTCTAGCACATACAAGGTCAAGCAGCACATAATATTGTGATTACATTTGCCGTTGAACGTAATTACAACAGTTTACTACAAATAACAACTAGTAATAACTAATCGGTTAAAACTGGACCTAACCGGTTACAGCCGGTCGTGACCGGTTAGCGGTGGTTATTAGATCAATTACTTTTTTTTATTATTTAACGATTTTAAAAAAATAAATTTCGTTTAGTGTGTTTTAAGTAATTTATAGTATATCGTAATATTATGTTTTACGTCAGTGGTGTCATATTTTTTTTTTTCATGTTTAATATTAGGGTTCCGTAGCCAAAAGATATGGAATACGGCTAAAAATATAAATGTAAAAATATGTAAATATAAAAATTTATAAAACGGGACCATATTCCCAAGACTTTCCATCCGTTTGTCGTTTGTTGTTGTCCTTCCATCTGTTTGTCTGTCTGTATGTGTGTATGTACGTCTGTCACTAGTTCTATAAACAGTGATAGTTGTAATACAGTACAGTTGAATATTTCAAAGTTTTTTTTTAGGTTGTTTCGCTTAATATTGATAAAGGCAGCAGACATTTGAAATATTCACAGAATATTTAAAAATATATTAAAGTAAAATATAGTAATAATAAGTTTTAATAGTTATATTATTCATATGAAATAAACAACTATTAATTTAGATAAGTATAGACACTTTCATAGAAACATTGTAATTTTTGTCATACTAAGTTCAATTTCGTGTAGGTCACGTTTAGAATGGATTATTGACATTTTAAGGCGAAAATGTCGATGTATGTACCTACAGGCTCTTTCCAAATTCAGGAATATCTATTTCTCCGTCCCGTTATGTATTTGTTTATGTTTAACACTGTATGTATTATTATATTTTTATTATTTATTTTTTTAGCTTTACGTTGTACCTCATTCAAGGAAGAGGAAATAATTAGTTAGGACTTCCGTTTCCCATTTTCACCGAATTCTCGAGTTGAGTGGTGGTACTCAACGCCTGATCCACGTTATCAGAGTGAGAAATATTTAATATTTGCAATATTAAATATTTCATTCCTCCAAGTGGGAATCGAACTACAAACGTCGTGTTTTCAGTTGCACGCTTTTGCCCCTGCACCACGGTGATCTTAATTACATATATATATTACCTAAATATATTATTTATTAGCAAAAATTTGTCAAAATATGTAACTTATTACTAACCTACTATTTTAAACAAATATTGTAAGAAAATATATATCAATTTTATAGCTAAAAACTGTTTTGACTGGATCTCTTTTCAACATGTATTTTTATTATGTAACCTATCTATCTATTTCCATAGAACCTCTTCCGTGTATTCTCGATATAACGTGACATTAGATAATTAATTGGTACTCTAGGAACACCATAATCAAATAATAAAAGTATCTTTATTATATAAATAAAGTTCACGCTGTATCTCGCAGTAGGGTAGACAGAGGGGACCTAGTTTTAAGATACCCCGTTCTCTGCTTTCCGCCGAATTTCAGAGGTTTCGCGTGTTTAGTCGCGGAACTCAAGTAATTGTTTTGCCTTTACACCTGAGCTATAAAATGAAAATATAAATTTAAATCAATATTTACTTTTTTCGAACAGGAATCGAATCCACAATCAGTAATCAGTCACGTCTACAGTCACCCTCTTGTGCCCCTGCTCCACGGCTGGACTCTTTATTATATCTGTTGTAGAATAAAAATAAAAACTTAAGTATTTACTACCATAGAGGAAGGTCACCTAAAAAGCAAGAAGACCAGAAGCATACACGCTTGCTCATGTATGAAGAGGTTGATGACAAGCTGAAAGAGGTACGCAGAGACTGTATATTCTATAGGATACGTTTTTTTAATTATTTTACATGTATTTTGCTTTTTTTTCTGAACACTTCATTCTGACAGTGTTGGTAATACATACAAGTATACCTGATTAATTAATTATTTTCTTAATCTGGCTAAATAAACCTGCTCTTTGAAAAGTAGAAAGTGCTAAATTCTATTCGGGACAGCTTTACGCTTGTTTTACTAGTAGCAGAAAATAGAATAATTACGTTTTGAGAGACGTAACTTAACTCCGCACATTATCTCATTACAAATCTAAATAAGAAACTGAAAGATAACTTAACCTTTAAAAAGCTTATCAATCTTATAAAAATAGGTCCCAGATAGATAAACTTGAGACTCGGAAGCCCTTAACCCGTCGATCCGAGTGGGAGAGAATAAATATTTATTACATAGTACGATGTATGGTACAAATTGGGTAAATATAGCGTTTTTTATATTACTCTACATTCTTTATATCTGTCTCTTTTCTTGCTTCTATAGGTACAGAGTGTGAGTAAAATAAATAATAATAAAAATGATTGATTTATTTTATGGTAAACAAGATTTTGTTTTGTAGCTTTACGCTGCATTTCGTATATATCAAGATGGGCAGAGGGTATCTAGTGTTAAGGCACTCCGTTTCCTACTTCTCATCCAATTGCAATTTCAGTTTGATACCTCCACGCGATCTCTAGATAAATAATATTGACAGACGGACGGACGGCAGGACGACTAATGGAACCTATAATGGTTTCGTTTTTTAGTTTTGATACGTCTAAAAAATCATTATTTAAATATATAAGATAAAAATTATATAGTCAAATATTTATCAATTATTGAGTTTCTATACAAGTCCCTCTCTAGAAATATGTGTGATTTTTGTATATGTAAGTGATCATCACCTCTTATGACCTCTTGTAACACTAGAGGAGCCATACGTGCGTTGCCTGCTTTTGAAGTAGAGATAGGCGTGTAACACTGCCGCAGGAAGGATCTCAATCTCCAAAAACTTGGGCTGTGTCTTTTTATACAAAATTATATGGCTAAATTAAATATGTACAATAATAAATACTTTTAATGACATATCGAGTGCCTTAACATTAGGTTCCCAGCCTTCCTCTGCACACTTAACAAAAAAGAATTCATTAATTCATTAAAAATATAAAAAAAAAAACAACAAGGATAATCCAAATCGACCCTGAGCTCACAACATGTACCAAACACAAAGAATACATACAAAATCTATTTGCGAATCAAGATCAGGACGGGATAGCAATTGTCCGATGCTATCTCACACGAGGCCTTGTTAATTGCTTGTGTGGCTATTAATTTGTATAAAGATACATTATTCGGTATTCATGGATGGAGTGGATCGGCTATAAATAACTTATTATTCATTTAAATGGTTTAATGAGGACGTTACGGTCGTGGTGGAGGGGCAGGGGTGTGTGTAAATGTGACTGGTTGTGTTCGATTCCCGTTTGAGGAAATGGAATGTTTTATATTTTCATTTATTCGCTCTATCACGGCGTTGAGTTCCGCCACTCAATGTGCAATGCCTCCAAAATTTGGTGGAAAGTGGGGATCAGAATGTTTTAACACTAGGTTACCTGTGCCTACCCTGCTGGTTGTGGGATATAGCGTGCAGCTGAAAATAATAAATAAATAAATCAAAAAAGACCGTCGCGGAGCAGTATAGTTTAGCGTCTGACAATAAAGGCAAAGTATATAAAAAAAAAATTAAGTAAATAAAGAATGGATTCGATTTCCACTTAGGGAAATTTTCATTTTCTCGCTCTTGTAACAAGATTGAGCGTTTGAGCTCTGTCTTAACACCCAATATATCAAAGATTAGGCGGTGCATAGAGAACGGAGTGTCTCAACACTAAATTTCATCAGCCTCCATTGTTAAAGAACCAAACATATGGTGAACTGATGACATAAATATAAGCTCAACTGGATTTTTTCCCCAATCAATCTTAATATTTTTTTGTATGTAACTAATTTGTTCACCGCCCATACCTCATAATTGAGTTGCAAGTGTTTTTTATTGACATTTATATAAAACTCAGTGTGTGGTGCATTGACCGCACAAAATACGCCTTTGCGTATCGTCTAGACGGATAATTATGAAAATACTGTGACATATATGACGTTTTGTACTAAACTTGTGTGTAGGGTGTCCATCAAGTGGGAAAGAATTGGAATTTGGTGTCATCTTTTCCTGTGAGTGATAGCTTTTAAGACACTCCGTTCCTCACTTTCCGCCGAATTCTGGACGCATTGCGTGCTGAGTGGCGGAACTCAACGCCGCGCTTTGCCTCGACACCAGAGCGAAGAAATGAATATATAAATGTAAATAAATATTTCATCTCCTTGAGTGGGGATCAAACCCACAACCGGTCGATTTTACAGTCACACTTTGTGCCTCTGCGCCACAACCGGCCTGACACTGGTAGCTTTGTCTGATAACTTTTACTTTATTAGACCTATCGCTTCTGTTTGTTGAGCCTTGTTGTTTCACGTAGAGTAGATGGCAACTGAGTAACGTATCCAAGTCATAAAAACTGCTAAGAACAACGGAAATACAAGTTTCTTGTTGTTTTTTTTTTCAAAGCTGTGAATGACTTTTACTTATTATTTTGTCTATCCACAGCTATAAAACTATGGAACTCCATGAAACGATACCTCTGCTAAATTTAAAATATTTGTCTATTAATTATGTCATTGCCAATCAGGAATCGTCTGTCATGTCAGGCAATCTTACACTTTGTCACTTTTCTTGTGGGGATCTGCGAGATCAAAAAAGTGTACTTACGAGAACAAATCAATAACAACACACCACTTGAAGAAAGAAATTCAAATGATTAGACTAAAATACTAAACACTACACTAAATATTTGTAAATTTATTATGGAAAACTTCAATAAGTGCCAATGTTTGTGGACACCCTGTAATATGACAGAATTATATTAAAAACGTACGGAAAATATTATATATTTTATTAATATATGTAAAGATGTCTCTGTAGTTCTATGGTGAGGCGATAAGGGCTTACTGATAGATTTTTCATAGTAAGATTTTGTATAAATTTGAACATCCTTTTTAATTTTGGCTTAGAATATTATATATAACATTATACTAATAGAGATACAGTGACGATATTTACTAATTTTTATTGATATTTTATTTATCAGTAGTCTCAAGTAGGCATTTTTCTTTTACCCATCGTGCTAGGTACATGTACTTTCTTGTTTGACCTATATAGCTTATTTATTATTGGACGAAACATCTAAATATATTAAACTCTTCTATTAGTGAGTGAGTGACATATGAAATACAAATAAAACTACCGAATTAAGCTAAAGGTAAAGTCTAAATTTAGGATAAAGATAGATTAAGAAATGTAAAGAGGTGCATCGAAATTCCTACTTTTTACATTAATAAATACCATAATTTTAAGACTTTGGTATGTATTTACTTCCTGTATAAATTATGTTTTCTCAGTCTTATAAAATGTTTGTGTTTAAATATAGCTTTATATATAGATATGTTTATAAACAAACCCCCATAGTGATGTATTTAATATTCCGGTTATTCCTTAAATTGTCTCGTTCTGAAGATACAACGCCAACTACCTATTGTCTCTTAGGGAATTACAACAACGCGTGCATTGCCTATTACATATAAACCACCAAAAGTCGACTCTACATCCCAAAACATAAAGCCCAAATTCAATTAAATCGAAATTTGGTCATAACAAACGCAAACATTAACAAAAGTCGACTCTATGTTACAAAAGTAGAGTCGATTTTTGAGTTTTGAGTTGAAATTTAAAGTCCTTTCTCTATTAGTGAAGTATCGACATTGGATAAAGGGTCTACCATTAATCGCGCGATAATATCGGTTTGGTAATCATGGATGGCTAAGCGATAGGCTAACGTGGCTTGTGTCGACGGACCTAATGCGAGGTGATAATTTGAGATGTGAAAGTTTTTATGTATGCAATGCAGCTTGTTCGATGCATTTTATGGTGAATGTTTGTATTGGACAAATTGGAGTGTCACGGTGTTGCAAATATGACATACTTATAAGTATATGCTAAGTAATTTTTCAGGGAAATTTGAAAATTGATGACAAATATATGGGTTTTTGATTTTTTTTTATTTTGATGATAAATTATGGTTTATTGTCTATATAGGTCTTCTCGAGGCGCAGAGGCACAAAGTGTGACTATAAACGCGACTGGTTGTGGGTTCGACCCTCATTCGAGGAAATGAAATATTTATTTCAATTTATATTTTCATTCCTTCGCTCTGGTGGAGTTCCACCACTCAGCACGCAATGCCTCCAGAATTCATTGGAAAATAGAGAACGGAGTGTCTTAATACTAGGTTCCCTCTGCCTACCCTACTGTGTGAGGGATGCAGCGTAAAGGCATCAATACGAAGCGCTGTGTTGGGTTCCTCCACTCAAAATTTAGTGTCCCAAAAATTTGGCTACTAAATTTTGGCTAAAAATAGAGAATGGGGAACTTGACTAACTTGGATCCCTTTGCCTACCTAGC
This sequence comes from Heliconius erato x Heliconius himera, assembly GCA_013421005.1. Taxonomy (NCBI): domain Eukaryota; kingdom Metazoa; phylum Arthropoda; class Insecta; order Lepidoptera; family Nymphalidae; genus Heliconius; species Heliconius erato x Heliconius himera. The sequence goes on along the minus strand of JAATLQ010007197.1, from coordinate 102,102 downwards.
TGTGTGTAAGATACACCATGATGCTATAAAAAGAGCTAATAACCCTTCAGAGTTTTCACCAATTTCACGGTGTATGTAGAATAAATTTTTAGTGATTTATTTCTCCGACAATTATCTTATAGTCACCTATCTTAGTAACATAACGTGTTTAATGGATCCAGTTCCATCATTCCCAGCAGCCAGTTCCAAGTTCCAACATTTCCATATCTAAAATAGCTTCACTCTATCTCAAAATATATTTTGTAAGCTCACACTAAATTATTTACAATTTAATTTATTATAGTAATAACATAATTGGTTATTGTAGAAATTATCTATGTTTATAAATAATAAGTTTACATTACAACACGGTATTGTTATCTTAGGTAAATATAGAATGCAGACATAAAATGTATCATGTTGTCTTATTTGTTGGCGCTGGAGTGTAAATAGTAGAGACAAATTTAAAAATACATAGAAAATAAATTTTAGAGTCTATCTGTAATTATCTAAGATCCTGCTGCAAAAATCTACAGGTATCTGTTTTTATGAATGATACTATATAGATTATAGCATGGTTACAATAATCTTTATTTAGCTTGTGGTATTTAGTTTTTGTTAAGAAATATTTTATAGTGTGTATTTTTTTAGTGGACCAAACATTTGTAAGAGAATGCCGCTACGTGTAACGTTCGTATGTTCAATACATTCAATTTATTAACAAAAATGAATTATTGTAAATTTAATAAAAGGTTATTGAGGCAAAATTTTGCAGAGTAACTACTACCATGTATCATTCATAAAAAATAAATTTCATTAAAATAACAGATACTTGTAATATTTTGCAACGGGATTTTGTACTATTGAGGAAAGAGAAACAACAATATTATAAAAATGTTACTAATCACAGTGGAATAGAAGAGATATTAGATAATATTTGAGGCATTTATCAATATAATAAAATCAAGGACAAAGATTTTAGAATTTATGTCAATCTATGCACGTTTGTGCACGTTTTTGTCAGAAAAGTCTGTATCAATTTAAATGCAGTTTTCACTATTGTATTTTGGTAAACTTTCCTAAATATACAGTTCGTGTTTTATTTTTTCAAATAAATTGCTGAAAAACAACTATTTTGTTGAATTAATTATGTATGTAGCAGTTGTGTAGTTCAAGCAGGCGAAGCCGCGAGTGAGTCACTAGTATTTATAATAAAATCCTATATTTTAATCAAAACATTATAAGTTCAGCATTATATTTTTTTCATTACAAAGCGTACAAATGAGCACAAGTGTGGCTGTAAACGCGATGATTATGACTTACATTCCCACTAGTGAGAATGAAATATTTATCCACCATTTCCTTGCTTCATCAAAGCGTGGCGTTGAGTATCACCATTCAATACGAAATATCTCAAGAATTCAGGGGAAAGTAGGGAACAGAAGTGCCTTAATGGGTACAGAGTGTCTTAACACTAAGCTCCCAAATTCTCTACCCACCCATCTATATGCTATTATACAGAGTGAACTTAAAAAAATATATAATTAATTTTAAACTACCCGCCATCAAGTAAGCAGAAAATACATTTTAATATGCAAAGCCACACTATAAAGACGATACCAACTACGAATATTTCTATATAGTTAGTCAAGTTTCAACAGCATACGCTCGAAGAACTTACAAGTACATACAAGTATTACCCATATGTCCGCAGAACATAGTTTAAGCTGAGATGAACTTAAAGAACTTAATGTTCGAAGCTTTTTCAGTCGCCTAAAATTCAATTAGCTTTCACTGAAATTTGATTGCAAAGTTCGAAGGAACTTTTAAGTGGCTTAAGTTGGTGGAAGTTTTTAATAAAGTACCTTTTAAATATCAATTAATGTATGAAGGATGGTGGGTGGCGTGGTTGGGATTGGGAGGCTGTTCGATTTCCAGTTGATGTATGATTGAGTTTGAAGATAGAAAGAGAAATTTAAAAATATATACAATATATTGCAAAAAGGTACTTAGTCGATTCAATACGCGAAGTCACTGTCAGTGTAAAACAAGTTTATATGTACCTGTTCCTGGCGAAACTTGGAGTCTTTCTGCTGAAATCCCTTCTACGAGTACTATGTCCCCAATGAGGTATAACACAAAAACAATATCATCACATAAAATATTAATATAAAAAACCTTTTTAAAACATTCAGTTTTCATCGTGTTTTATTTTGTATTTTGCGTTTTATTAAACATCCATTTGAGGCCAGTCGTGGCGCAGGGGCACAGTGTGACTGTAAAACCGACTGGTTGTGGGCTCGATCCCCACTCGAGGAGATGAAATATTTACTTAAATGTATATTTACATTTCTTCGCTTTAGTGTCGAGGCAAAGCGCGGCGTTGAGGTCTGCCACTAAGCACGCAATGCCTCCAGAATCCGCCAGAAAGTGGGGAACGAAGTGTCTTAACACTAAGTTCCCTCTGCCTACTCTGCTGTGTGCGGGATACAGCGTGAAGCTGATTGTATAAAAATTTAAATATACCGTAATTTAAACTCTAGCCTCTTTTAAATCATCAAAATTATCATTAATACGATTTAAATCTCAAAGCCACCATACAATCAAATTTTTGCATATATTGGCACACCGTGTTAGAATCTGTGACCCAATTCCCGACACATTTCACTGAACCACAACAATCCTAGCATACCTATTCCACAGTAAATATTTATCTGTCAATACAATATAAAGTATTTAGAAAGCAATGTTCTTTTTGTGTTTCCTAGAAACACTTTAGTATCTAATTTATTGAGTCACTATATTTTATAGGAGTTTTTTAATTTAAACCGTATTGCTATAATAATAGAGTATGATTTCGAAAATAAATTGGACAGTCATAATATGTGTAGTATATTTTAGTTCAGTTTTAATACGATTCTAAGAATTAAAAATGCTTATGGGAGTTTAAAAAAAATTAAAAACAAAACGATAGAGCCGACTTCTTATAAATCTTAATTTTAAATAGCCTATTACTTTTTTAAAACCGTGTTAATAGAAGATGATGGCTAATGCTTGTATCCTCTAATGAATGACAAAAAAATATATATTTTATAATGTAGAGTGTTAAGACACTCCGTTCGCTATTTACCGCTCAATTTTTGAGACATTACGTGCTAAGTAGCGTAACTCAACGCTATACTTTAGCTTATCAGCAGCGTGAGGTAGTGAAAATTCATTACAGTTGTTATTAAGCTGTGGGGGAACCTAAGGCAATGAATTCATTACAGCTCAAAAACTGGGGGAACCTAAGTTAATTATTTCATTACATCTTAATAACTCAGGGAACCTAAGGGAACGAATTCATTACAGCTTAATAACTGGGAGAACCTAAGGTAAAGACACTCCGTTCCATATTTTCTGCTCAATTTCCGAGACATCGGTTCAGTCGCGGAATTAAACGATCTGTGCCCCCTAGTAAGAATCGAACCCACGTCCTTCGAGTTTACTAACTAACATAAATACCAAATGATATGTAAATCCTTAACAAATCAAAAAGAATTAAGCTCGCATTCATTTTACAAACGCAGAATAAAGAGCATCATGTCAAAGCAAAAATTTTGTACCTTCTTTTACGAAAATCGTAAGGATGGACGAGTATAAAATTTGTCACATTTACAGTTTCAAATAATGTGTTTTTTTTAAATAATAAAAAAAAATACATTAAATGAATTTTCTATGAAAGTGACACACGTTGCCTCCGCAACGGGTATTGTACGCGTCAATTGGTTCTCTTGGCATTATTATTCTAGGATTAGCCCGGTCTAACCTTTTTCCCTAGAATTAGCCCAGTCTAGACTATCCAGGGCGCTTACAACAAATACCTTTATATAAAGGTAGCAGACTATCGACACTGGCCGGGGACTAGTATTAAAAAGGTTTCTAATTGCTGCAAAAGTATTAAAACACGTATTTATCGATAAAACATTTATGGCGTGTCTGGACGGTGTATGTTCTTTTTTTTTCAGCTTCACGCTGTATCCCGCACACAACAGGGTAGGCAGAGGGAACCTAGTGTTAAGACACTCCGTTCCCCTTTTTCTGCCAATTTTTGAAGGCATTGCGTGTTGAGTGGCGGAACCTAACGTCGCGCTTTTCCCTCGACACCAGAGCGAAGAAATGAAAATATAAATGTAAATAAATATTTGATGTATGTATGAAAAATTTATTCGATGAGATTTTTTTTGGCTGATTGGGTCGTTAAAATGATATTAATGGTAGTAGTGGGTAGTGCCAAGTCATCGTGGCACAGATGGGTGTGGGGTGTCTGGCTGAGAGGCGGCGTCTTAAGGTGCAACTTAATAGTAAAAACTTTTTTGCGGTTTTTTTTTACACTGTATCCCACTATACAGGGAACCTAATCTGTCCCTAAAGTGCTTTACCTGTTAAGACACTCGATGCCACTATAATCGAGACATTGTGTGTTGAGAGCTGCAACTCAACGCCGCGGCTTGAATTTTTACCCGATTGAGGAAATTCAAATATTCCATTACTCAGAGTGGAGATTGAACCCAGAATCTGTTTGTGTGAACATCATAAAATATAACAATTTTACCTGTGACTCTGTTATCTTATATATTTTTATAAAAAAATATTTTTACATTGGAATAAGAAAAATCTTAGAAATCTAATCCTATTATGATATTATAATTGACCTAATTATTTTTAATATTCTGTATATCATGCATATAGGAGGATGACAGAACCTAATGTTACGTTATAGTGTTACGCTGCGCCTTATCTTGGTATCAGAGCGAGGAAATAAAAATAATTTATTCCCCCAAGAGCATATCAAACCCAAAACCGTTTCGATCAGACACGGTGCCGCTGCGCTGCGATGTCCAGTAGTATTGGGATGCTAATATTAATTTGTCTTTAAAAAAATTTAATTAATTTATTATAAGAGTAAAAGGCATATTTTACTTAATTCAGAAAAAGAACCCACTACTATATAATAAGTATTCAATACATTATTATAAGCAAGACATCATAAATTCAATTTTCAAGCCAGAATCATCTAAAACCTTATATTTTAATAAGCTTTTAAAAAGTTCTCACTTTGTAATGGTAACTGAAGTATTCAGGTACGTATTATATTCAAATAATACGAAATTCATTTGGTAAGAGCATAAATTCATTTTTTATTTAAGAAAAACACCCAAAGTGTAATACTGAATGGATTTTTCCCTTATACAGGCTGTTCTCGTACAAAAAAATGTATTTTTGATGTACCTGCTCGGCTAATAACGAAAATTATAATCTTTATGGAGAACTAGTGGCATACACGCGGCTTTGCCTGCTTAAAGTTATTGTTATATTACAGACCAATGATACAAAACCTGTACATAAATAGTAGTCTTGTGTTACTCTGATGTATAAGCTTTATTAATTTGAATTTTTCAGTAGTTTTAACGTGAAAGTGGAACAAATGTTCATCCTTATAAACTTTCAAATTATTAAAATGAGTAGGATATTGTTAGAATAAAATAATGATTACAAGTTCCATTTAAGTTGATGAAATATTGGATTTTTGTTTTTGTTTTAGAATGATTAAATATGCGTAGTTTGTATGTATACGTTTAAATAGAAATAATATCAAATCAAAAGAGAACCTTTAAAAAAACTGTTACGGCCGTCGTGACGTATTGGCATAAGCATGTGACTTTCAATGCGATAGTTGGTTTCTAGTATTGAAGCAAAGCGCAGCGTTAAGTTTCGCCTCTCAACACCCAATGTCTCCATAATTCGGAGGAAAATGAAGAACAAAGTGTTTTAATATCTTACATTGCGGGATACAGTGTGAATCTAAAAAACAACATATTTAGAATCCAAACCCAATCGAAAGCTCAAATTCAGAAAGGTGCGACAAGGTTATTTAATAATAAAAAAATATATTTAAAGTCACTTAATTTTATTTAATTACAATTTTTATAACTTCGAAACACTCAAAACAACTAGTTATTACGCTTTTAAAATAATCTAAACTGGTTGGCATTACGAATAAAGCAATCGTAAAACTCCAAAGATTTAAATATGTTGATATTGGAGACATTTTGATAAAAAGTTATTAAAATCATTCAGTTTTTGAAATGGTTTAGTTTGTACTTTTTTTGTCAGCTTCACGCTTCACGCTTTCCCGCATACATCAGGGGAGGCAGAGGGAACCTGGTTTTAAGAAATTCCTACCTACCTTTGAAGTAATTAAAATACTTATTTTCTATTTTTAAGTTTTCTTTTCATTTGTACATATTTATGTATTTACATATATGTAAATATAGTTTTAAAATCATTTATTTTTTATATTTTAACTTTACTGAACACACTGTATATACGTCTGTCATCCCTAGACAATAGACTGTAAGGAGTGAGAAGCAAACAAAAGTAACCGCCTCGCTCAGAACTGTATCGCAAAAGTAAAGAAATTTCTAGACACCTTGATAAGATGACGAGTTTCTGCTGTAACTCAGTTGTAACTTGTAGCTTAGCTGTCATAACAGTGGCTTGATAGCGAGTTCAAATTTTGCTTAAGAAAAAAAAAGTTATTTTTGGTGCATTTTGCAGATTCAATAAAACAAATGTATATAATAAAAATATATATAATTGTTTTATTTTTATATTTCCATTTCTTCATTCCGTTTTTTTTATATTTCCATTTCTACGAGGCAAAGAGCGGCGTTGAGTTCCGCTACTCAACATACAATGCCTCCAAAATTCGGCGGAAAGTAGGGAACGCAGGGTCTTAACACCAGGTTCCCTCTGCCTACACTGCTGTGCGCGGAATACAGCGTGAAGCTGATAAAAAAATATAATAAAACATATCTTATAAATCATTTATGTATGATACAGCGTGTTATGTCAAGTGTCGGAACTCATGACCACGTTTAGTCTTGTAATCAGAGTGTGGAAATAAAAAAATGTTTATTAATGAAACCAACAACCACCGCTTATACACATAGACGCTGCCACTGCGCCACGGCGACCTAAGGGTAGGTGACGACGAGGGTCAATTATTTTTATTTACACGTTTTGGTAATAAGGCAAAACCCGATTTTGAATTCGGTCACTCAAAAGGCATTGTATCGAAAATAAGGCGATGTTTGGAGAACGGAGTGTGTGAACACTAGGTACCCTCTCCATATCCTGTTATACATGTAAAGCTATATATAAGCTTTACAAATCAAACGAAAGTATGAGGAGTCAAGGAGTCATATACGCGAGATAATGGATTCGATTCCCATTCGATGAAATTAAATATTTTTTATTTTTATTTCTTCGCTCTGTTGTCGAGGCGAGGTGCGGTGTTAAGTTCCGCACACTCAACAAGCAATGCTCCAAAATTCGGCGTAAAGTGGGAAATGAGTGTGTTTCAACACTAAGTTCCCAGGTGACCTGTACCTAATCAACTACGTGCGGGATACACCTGGGAGCTAAATAAAGAAAAAAAAGAAAATAATAAATATTCATATAGATACAGCGTGAAACTAGAAAAAAAATGAGTCCAGTCAAAAGTGGACTAATTTAGCACTTAGCTTCCCCAGCCTATCCTACGTGATATACAGGATAAAGCGTGAAACTACCAAAACAAGAACAAACTACACAAAAACACAACACAGCCCGAAGGACTCTATATGTACCAGTATATAGGCAAGTGTATAAACTCAGTTCAATGACTGAACACTCCAGCGTGTGTCGTGACCCGCTCATGCAGTCAGCTTGTCGCGGTTCTATTTTTACCATTTTCACTCCAGTCAAAGGCTTTTGACGTTATGGGTACATATATTTTGTTATGGGTATAAAATGTTGAGAGATTTGCTTGTATTGCTCTGGTTGGGTAGGTTTGTTTTTTTTTTTTTTTGCTGATGGTGGCTGTGGAAATTTAATTTTTTGCTTGTAATTTTTCTTTGGGAGTGTTGGGCTGGTGTGTTGTGGTTTATGACTTTATTTTGAGACTGTTGTGGTGCGGGAACTGAGTGCAAACGCAATTGTAGTGGAGTAGGTTCGATTCCATTTCAGAGGAATGAATTATTTTCATTCGGCGTTGAGTTCTGCCACTCAACACGCAATTCCTCCAGAATTCGGCAGAAAGTGTGGAACGGAGTGTCTTAACACTAGGTTCCCTCTGCTTACCCTTCTGTGTGCGGGATACAGCGTGAAGCTGATTTAATTATTTTCATTTCCTCGCTCTGGCAACTAAAACTAGCAAAAATTGGGCATTTCTTAGGAAACGGAATGTCTTAACCTTAGGTTCCCTCAGTCCCCCCACTATATACGGGATACAGCGTGAAACTACAAAAAAAAACACAAAACCACAAGACTAATGTAGCGAAATATCGATAATCCTAGATCGTTAGTAGAGTATTAGCTGCGGTTGCGGCTCTATAATATAATTGTATCATAATATTATTGAGGTCGATTTGCGTTTCACGAGTTTATACTCGGTTTTACATATTAATTTCTTAATTGATATTAAAATACGTATCTGATTACAGTTAGATATTTAAAAAATAAATAAATCAGCTTCACGCTGTATCCCGCACATTGCAGGGTAGGCAGAGGGAACCTAGTGTTAAGACACTCCGTTCCCCACTTTCTGCCAAATTCTAGAGACATTACGTGTTGAGTGGCAGAACTCAACGCCGCGCTTTTCCTCGACTCCAGAGCGAAGAAATAGAAATATCAATTTAAGTAAATATTTTATCTCCTCGAGTATGGATCGAACCCACAACCAGTCGGTTATACAGTCACACTTAGGGCCCCTGCGCCACGACTAGCCTCAAACTCTTACTAGTTTACTTTATTTAAATTTGTTTGTGATATTGCATGATTATAGAAATAATAATCGTCGTACGTATCTTTCTTGGTGTGGACTTCAAGACGTAAAATGGAATCTAGTGTTTTCCAGTTCCCTTAAAAATTCAAGAAATCTTGGCTTTTAGAGAGAAGCATCCTATATACTTATAGTAACTTACCGAGGAAAAGTGCGGCGTTGAGTTCCACTACTCAACACGCAAAGCCTCCAGAACTCGGCGGAAAGCGGGGACCGGTGTGCCTTAACACTAGGTTCCCTGTGCCTACCCTGCTGTGTACGGGATACAGCGTGAAGCTGATAAACTAGTTAAAAAACTATATAATAAATATTATTATTATACGTTTTGTCCGTAAAAGCTTCAATATAGCTTAACATAGAATTGATTACATTTTCACATGCTCAGACATGTCTAAATACAGTACTATAAATGATATGCAAAAAATATAATAAAATGGTTTCCTTATGTAGATAATATGCTAAATAAGTTCACGGGATTACAAAATTATTCTTTGATTCGTTTTTTAAATAGCTACTTTATAAATGTATTTAAAAGGCAATTAATTCTTAGTCACTCGTTCGTCAAGAGATTGTGAGTTACGCGGCAGAGCTTAACCCCGCCTGATATTTTTTTTGTGCGGGCAATTAAGTCAATTTAAATCTAATTATACTTTCAGAGTGGGAATAAAACGATAATCATATAAAACCGGTCAAGTGCAAGTCGAAAACGCACACGAAGTGTTCCGTACCATTCAGTTTCTACAATAACGACAAAAAAATCACGTTTGTTGAGTGGGAGTCTCCTTGAATATAAAATACTATTTAATTATTATTATTTTACTCTGTTTTTATAGCATTTTTTAGTAAAGCTGCAACAGAACTACATCATATGAAAATTTTAACTGTTTAATTATCACAATTTATGAGATACAGCCTGGTGACAGACGCTTAGACAAGCAGGTGGACAGTGAAGTGATAGTTATAAAGATCCTGATTTATCTTTTGGATACGAAATCCTTATAAATACATTAAGATCCATATGTGATCAGGAATACAATAATACAGTGTTCCCTCAGAGGGAACCTGGGAACCTAGTGTTAAGATACTCCGTTCTCCAATAAGACATGTCCGTCCCCCACTTTTTGCCGAAAGCTTGAGGCATTGTGTGTTGAGTGGCGGTACTCAATGCCGCGCTACAAAGCGAGGAAATGAAAATATTAAATATCTCATTTCTCCGACTGTGAATCGAACTCACAACTGTCACATTTATAGTCACACGCTTGTGCCCCTGAGCCAAGACGGCGTCTATCTCCAATAAAGATATAAGGCGGAGTTTCTCATCTCTAAACGCGACTACTCTCTGCCTATACCGCAATATAAAAAAGAAACTAAAAATATAAATAATCATTCAAAGGTAATGTCTAGGGTAAGGCCATTGACACCGTCGTATGAACTTTTATCGACCAAGATCACACTTTGAAGGCTATTATTGTAAAAACTCATTTTAAATATTATATTATCATTATAAATTATACCTTGAGGACAGTCGTGGCGCAAAGCGTGTGATTGAAAACGAGATAAGTTGTGGGTTCGATTCCAACTCGAGGATGTGTTTAATAATATTTTCATTTCCTCATTTTTGTAATGTAGCAAATCGCGGTGTTAACTTCCGCCACTCAACACACAGTGCCTCTTTAATTCGGTGGAAAGTGGAAAACGGTATGTATTAATAACTTATGAAAATATTTCTTTATTTAAACCACTTCTTCCAATGTATCTGAGTGGTAAGTTACAAAATGGAGGTATTTGTCACTTTATCTCTTTATAAGGAAAGTAATTCATTCATTTTCCCGAGTGAAATTTGAACCCACAACCATCCTGTAAACAGTTCCACCCCACCGTAATGGTCTCAAATATATACATATTTTACTTTCCGCCGAATTCTGGAGGTATTGCACTTTGAGTGGCGGAACTCAACGCCGCACTTTGTTTCGTTATCAGAACGAGGAAATCAAAATGTTTAATTTTTCACTCTCCCGAGTGAGAATCGCATCCGCAACCTTCGCGTTTCCAGTCGCATGCCACTGTGCCACAACGGCCTCTGACAAACAATTTATTATATTGCAAAAAATATTTCTTACATTATCAAGATAAACATCACAATTTAATTCGCTATGAAATGAGTAAAAATTTATTTAAAAATTGTAAATAAAAAACCGGGCTCAATTCAAATGAGTCATTTTTACTTAAATACCACTTAAGGGAATTTGATAGTGATAAAAAAATATTTTTACACTAGCCAATCGCTCACGGCTTCGCCCGCTTATATTACACAATTATTTATTCACTATTTTTAAACATTTTTTAAAGTGTTATTCCACACTTAGGAAAGAAAAATACTTACCGACCTGGTCGGTTTCCAGGAGGCGCGAGTTCGAGTCCCGCTACGTTAAAATTTTTATACGTTTTCTAAATAAGCATTTATTCACTAATCTGAACTACTTTCATGCTCTGAGAACCATAAATACAATATAAATACATTGAAAAGTATACTAAATAATTGTAAAAATTTGTCCAAAAAATAATACTTAAAATAAGTGATAAAAAATAACCGATACCTTTTTTTATTTGTAAACCGATTGAAATAAATCAAACGCTAAATATAAAGAAAAGCTTGTCGAAATATAATAGTGAAACTGTATTCGGTTTGGCTCAACCGGTTAAGCCGTTCCTGAGATTAACGTGCACATACGGACAAATAAACAGAGTATTAAATCTAACCAACTACCGTATACGCCGCTGCGCTACGACGGCCTCGCTTATAGTCTTACTCGATAAATGTACTATATAATAAATAAAGTAAGGCAATATAAAAAGAAAAAGAATTTTCCAAAGAGGACCATTAGTTCCCGAGATAGGTGCGTTCAACTTTGTAATATTATTATAAATTCTACCTATATATGTATTGAAATTGTTGTCATGCATGACAGAATCATGAATCATATATGGCGTGATTTTATACTATGTCATTTAATTCTCGGGTTTTCAAGTGAAGGACGTATTAGAAATGGCTTCTTTAAAATACTGGACCGTTTCCGGTTTTTTACTCGGCTTTGGGATTTTCCAGTCACATCGTAATGTAATAAAATAAATATTATTTGTTATGTTATTGCAGTCGTGGCGCGTTAGGAGCGTCTGGCTGAACGCGAAGGTTCGTGGTTCAATTAATACTCAGGAGAATGGTTTTTTTTCCTCGCTCTGGTAGCAAAAGTTAAGCCTAATTTTTGAGATATTGCGAATTGAATTGAATGTACACAATGTCTCAAAAATTGAGCGGTGTGTAGGGAATCGACTGTCTTAAATTTAGGTTCCCGTTGGCAAGGTAAAAACGCAATGTATGTATATTGAATACAAAACAGCACTATTCAAACTATCCGATACGGAAGTCAAGTAGATGCAGATAAAAATGATAATCACATCATTTACATATTGTCTGAAGTGAGGCTGTCGTGGCGCAGGAACTCGAACGTGTCTGTAAACACGACGGTTATGGATTTGATTCCCACTCGGTGGAGTGAAATATCTAATACCTTTGTTAAAGAGGCAAATCAATGCCTCCAGAATTCAATGGAAAGTGGGAAACAGGGAAGCATTTTAATGTGAACAGAGTGTCCTAACATTAGGTTCCCAAATTCCCTCTGCCTTTTTTAGCGTAACGTATAAGGAATACTGAAGTTAAAAACTAAATAAATGATAAATAAAAATGACAATATAAAACCGTACATATTTTACATATGAGATATGAGAAAAATACGTAATGACGAGAAAAAAAGGAAAAAAATGTCAACATAACGACGCAAGCAAAGAAGATTAAAGTGTTGCAAAATGCAGGATACAATGTGCAATGTTGAAATATGTTTATCTTTACTAATATTATGAATGCGAAAGTAAATGTCTGTCTGTTTGTTACGTTTTACGTCTAAACCATTGAAACGATTTGATTAATATTTGGTACAATAACTAATAAATAAGCACTGTTTATCTTGGGGAAGTACTTTTTTAGCTTCACGGTGCACCTTACACATGGTAGGATAGGTAGGGAACCTGGGAACCTAGTGTTATAACACTCCATTGCTCATGCAGACACTTTTGTTCACCTCCTTCCGCCGAATTCTTGAGACATGACGTGTTGAGTGGTTAAAGTCAACGCCGCGCTTTTTAATAAGACATTTACTTCTATTTACGACAGTAAAAGGGCTTACACCTTATATGATGAAAAAATATGCGTTACTTTTAAATTTACGATGTCTTCTGTTTATAACAGAGTAGGTAACTAAAATAATGCTAAGACACTCTGTTCCACGCTTTTCGCCGCCAAATATCGAGACATTGGGCGGACGGAAATCAACGCCGCGCTTTGTTTGAGAGCGAATAAATAGACATATTCCGTCGAGTAGAAATAAAAAAAAATCTACCACCTTCACTTTTACCTCAAAATACAAAGAGAAAAATAAAAAGCTTAAAAAATTAAACGCTATTACTTTAAGTCAGTCAGCCATTACTTAACTTACCTCGTCGTTTACTCCTTTTTCCATAAAAAAAAACATCCATACATAACATATCCACGTTATTAAAACGTCAATATTAACACTAATATAAGCGATGACTAAGAAACTTCAAACTGTAAAATAATGAGCAAACAAAAAAAAATGCCTTTTGAAAGTCAACTGGCTACCTCAATTACGAATTAGTGTTTACGCGTGATCTGAATAGAGTTATCGATAATTTTTATATTTTATTAAATAAAAATAAAAAAAAAAAAAATCAGATTCACGCTGTATTGACAGAAGGAACCTAGTGTTAAGACACTCCGTTTCCCACTTTCTGCCGAATTTTGAAGGCATTGCGTGTTGAGTGGCAGAATTCAACGCCGCGCTTTGCCTGGATATCAGAGCGAAGAAATGAAAATATAAATTTAAGTAAATATTTCATTTCCTCGAGTAGGGGTCGAACCCACACCCAGTCGTTATAATATTGTGTTTTGAGTGTTGGGACTTGGAGACTTCTTACCAGGGCGAGCTAGTGAAACTAAGTGGAAGGAAATGCTAATAATAAATTTCTCTGAATGGGAATCGAATCCAAAACCATTGCGTTTACAATCAGATGCTACATCGCTGCTCCACAACTGTATGCAAATTATACATATAATAAAATGCATTTAATAACATAAACTCATATCTGTTACATATTGGAAGTAACGAAGCACTCTAGCTCATTAATATTCTTATTAATTGGTTATATTTTTATTAATTTATTATAACTATTTCGATTTGATTTACATATTTCAAAATTCCACCTGTTCTGGAAGCATTGAGTATTAGATAGCGGAACTAAACGCCATAATATATCGAACTTGACAAGGAAACAAAAATAACTGATATATGAACACATTGAATCCACATTGAACACAAAACTACATCGCATCTAGTCAGATACCTTCCAACTGCGACACAATGGCAAATATATTTATGATCAAGAGTGGTGTTACCACATAAAAATATAGATAATCGATAGTTTTAAGTTTATACCAGGTTAAGTTTGAATACAATTTGTAAGATAAAATAAGTGGTTGCAAAACATTGCGTCACGAACGGCCACGGAGCATGATTAAACTTGCAAAAGCGAAATACAACCGAGTAAAGATTAGCTGTGTAGTAGGGAGAGAATGTGTTTTATCGATATTTTATATAATTTTATTTTATTTTCATAGAAATTTGTCTATAAAACACTCTTTTTTGGGTTCTTTTTTATAGTTGTTATATAAATTTTGAGTGAACTTTTTGTGTATATATTATAATAGTATTCTATGACTTATAACTTATAACTATTGTTTTTTGGTAGGTTAATATCTTCAATTATGATAATATTTCCTTTTACGATAACATAATATGTAGATATTTTATCATTTGTGAGTCGAACTTAGAGCTTTGGATAAAATATTTCTGTAATGATTACATATTATGTATTAAAAAAAAACAATTGTTAACCAATTTATTTATATTATAGTATGTAGCATAGATTTTTGTGTATATACACATTTTCTCATGTTTTTTTTTTCTCGCATAACAGGATATATAAAAGGAACGTAAGTAGTTATATATTATAATATAGTGTAATAAATATGTATTTTTTTATAGAATTCACAATAAAGATGTAACTTTTTATAGAAAGCCACATGCAAATATTTATAGAAATTAAAACTTCCAGGCCGGTCGTAGGGAACGAAAGTGATTTGAAGGGAACGAATTGCTTATTGCTATTGCTTACCTTTCAGAATACAGCGTGGAGCTAAAAAAACATATTAAAATTTATTCATCACCGTGAAAACAGTAGTATTTTTCTTATACATATATTTCCTTTAACACCTCATAATTATGTATAATTAATGCGATCATTTCGCCATTTAGAACAGGTTTTTAACTCGTTAGGTACGAGTCACTCTCCTTTTCTTCTTATACTCGAAAAAAAAAAATTAAAAAATATTTTTTATTATATTCATTTCTAAAATTTCGTAATAATCGATAACAGAGGGAAAAGTCGATATTAAAGAAAAAAAAACAAACATCGACAAAACCAACAACAAAACAAAACATCACTATGATAATGCGGCACCGATCATTGTCAATTGGATCGTGACCAAAATGTACGTATCCGTTTATTATCTTAATAATTTTGTATACAATCTTGAGACTGACTGACTGACTGACTCATTTTTAGCAGATCCAAGGTTTTTAAATGATAAATGACCTATAAATCAAAATCA
The DNA here is from genome assembly GCA_013421005.1 of Heliconius erato x Heliconius himera. Taxonomy (NCBI): domain Eukaryota; kingdom Metazoa; phylum Arthropoda; class Insecta; order Lepidoptera; family Nymphalidae; genus Heliconius; species Heliconius erato x Heliconius himera. The sequence continues at coordinate 86,455 of JAATLQ010007197.1, read as the reverse complement.
GCTTCACGCTGTAACCCGCACACAGCAGGATAGGCAGAGGGATCTTAGTGTTAAGACACTCGGTTCCCCATTTTCCGCCGCATTCTGAAGGCATTGCAGGTTGAGTAGCGGAACTCAACGCTTTTTGCCTTGACACCAGAGCGTAGAAATAGAAATATTAAATAAATATTTCATTTGCTCGAGTGCGGATCGAACCCACAACCAGTCGCGTTTACAGTCACACTTGGTGCCTCTGTGCCACGACTGGCCTCTGATGAATGATCTATTTTAAAACAAATGTGTGGCGAGGCACAAGTTTAGCATTGTAAACGCGACAGGTTGTGAGTTCGATTCCTACTCGAGAATTCCTTCAGAAGTCCGTGGACAGTGGCGAACGATAATATCTTAATGAAAACGGAGTGTCTTATCACCAGGTCCCTAAAAATCCTTCACCAATCCAGCTACGTGATGGATACATTATGAAGTTAAAATTAATAATAGATTTAATAAATGATTATGTTAGAATAATAGATTTTAGAACTTAGTGTTAGTAATATGATGATGTAATTCAATCTGTCTGATCTAATAGTAATAATGATTTATTACATATTTCCACTCGTCGTGAGTTATGGGTTCGTCACGCCCCCTTACGGTCTGTACGATTATCTGCTTCAGCTTCGCGCTGTATCCCGCACACTGCAGGGTACGCAGAGGGAACCTAGTCTTAAGAGCATTGCGTGTTGAGTGGCAGAACTCGATGCCGTGCTTGTCTTCGACACCAGAGCGAAAAAATGGAAATATAAATTAAAGTAAATATTTCATCTCCTCGAGTGGGGATCGAACCCAGAACCAGTCGGTTTTACAGTTACACTTTGTGCCCCTGCGCCACGACTGGCCTCAACGACTATCTGGATCTGAAAAATCTTAAATATTCATCTATAAATATCCATCTCGTTTTAGTTGAGGGCTGATGATGAAAGAAATGAAAATAGTTCTTGGGCAAAAAATAAAATGTAACATTGAGTTTCACCAATCAAAACACGATATCCTCAAAAATTAGGGAGAAAGCGGAGAACGGAATATCTTAGATTCTTACACAGGATGATCTACTTTCTTTATACGAGATCACCTGGTTCTATCTAACTAGTCTATAGAAATGTAGGTGAACTATCGAAGCCGCCGTGAAGCAGTGATACAGCATTTGACTGTAAACACGCTGGTTGTTTCTTTTCCACTAGAGAAGGAATTAATTATTTTCATCTCCTCAGTCTGGTAGTAAGATAAAGCATAGCATTTCCAGAGTTCCGATACTTAACATGCAATGCCTCCAGAATTCGATAAAAATTCGGGAACAGAAGTGTCTTAATAGGAACGAAGTGTCTTTAAACTAGGTTCCCAGCTTCCTTCTGTCTAAACCAGCTAAGTACTGCGTAAATGTAAAGACCCAAGGGAGAAACAGAGTATTTTGACACTAGGTTCCTTCTACCTAAACTATACAACGTTAAGTTAAAAAAAAATCTACTTAGGCAATCATGGCAAGTAGTTGATAGCTTTCTGATTATAAACTTTGAATGTTTATTGTATAATGTTGCGTAAACGTTGCTTTAAACTGTAACAACTGATAAGTGGTGAGTTTGACATGAAATAATTTATATTGTAAGTTGCAATATTATTATTCATACTATTCTTGCTTATAGAAGTGGTACAATGTTCTTGTATATTGTGAAACTCGTATTTTTTTTATCTATCTATCTATATAAAACTTTAGATCATGTAAAAAAAATGTCACACTGTATCTTGTATAAAGCAGGGGAAGTAAAAGTGATCTAGTGTCAAGAACGGAACTCAACAACGCGCTTTGTCTTGTAATCTGAGCGAAGCAATCACACGAGTAACAATTAATTTCCTCGAGTGAGAATCGAACTCACAACCGTCACGTTTACAGGCAGATTTCATGCTGCAGCCTCACGTTACTTTCAATCTTTATATATATAAGAGTATAATATAAAACTCCGTTGCTGACTGACAATGTACTACCAAAATAGAATGACTGACAGACAACGTTGCAACGGAACTACCGTGCAGTGTTCGTACTAAAATGCAATTTATCATGCAAAAGGAATTCATGTAATTCCTAAGAAAATAAGAAAAGGAGGTTTCTACATTTTACGTTGTAACATTGCTAGCGACAACTCATTCTTAATAAATTTATAGGTCTATCTCTAGTTTATAAAGCGCGGAGTTAAGTTCCACTACTCAACACGCAATGTCTTGAGAGTTGGATGGAAGGTTAACGAAGGGAGTGTATTTACACCAGGTTCCTTCTACTTACCCTGCTACGCGGCAAAACGTGTGTAACTTTTTTTATTTTTCTGCAATCATTTTCCTTCTATTCACAATTTATAAAAAAAACCACAAAAAGTGGCAAAATATGTGAAACCGCTTTTTTCCTACTTTCTGCTGTCATTTTCCTTCTATTCACAATATAAAGAAAAAAATCACAAAAAAAAAGGAAAAAAAGGTCACAATCAATAAAGAAAATTCCAACAGCATTACTCAGGAATTCATCCACGCGTTACTTTTATCTATATTCTTCTTTTTGCAACTCGCCTAGAGCTAATTGATAAGATTTTATTAAAATATTCGTTTTCAACAAATACATTACTGTTTTTTGGATAAATCCAAAGTAAGTTAGTATTCATTTTATACTATTAAACATGTAATGTATACAAAAATGTGAAAAAAGTTAAAAGAAGAATGTCTTATAAAAATTTAGTAGTATAAGGTTTCTTGTACTTGTCGAGACTTGTTGCATATATGTTCGTAGTACGTTGAATAAGTTTAAGTTAATCAATATTTTATAATTGTTTTGGTTCAGTGCATTTTATATCATTGTGGAGCTGTCGTAGCGCAGGGGCATAAGCAGGAGACTGTAAACGCGAGGGTTGTGGGTTGGATTCCCACTAGGGGGAATAAAATATTTAGCAAGGCAAAACGCCACTCAACACGCTTTGCTTTGAAAAGTTCGGTAAAAATGGGGAACGGAATGTCTTAACACTAGGTTTCTTCTGCCTACCCTATAACATGTGGGAAAGAGTAAAAAAAAGACCAAATCAACTTACATACAGAGTGCTGTATCTCGCACACAGCACTCACTAGTGTTAAGACACTCCTAGGCGGAACTCAACGCTTTGCCAAACGCTACTTATTATAAATTAAAGTGTCAATAAATCGCATACAACGGTTCTATGATGGAGTGAAAATCAAACCCATAACCATCATACAGCGAGACGCTGTGGCGTTACTCCACCACCTTGTTGTTCCGCCTAAGATAAAAAAATACTTATATTTTAATGTCTTGTATATATAAAATTGGTTAATATTCGAGATAAATATTTACAAATATAAATTATTTCTACACTTTTTGCAATTTTACAGCTGATATGTTTTATCTTTTTATGGTGTTTATCAAGGAATTAGTATGTAAATGTTGAAACTATAACAATGTACTCAAAACACTGCAATACTACCTGTTGTTTAGTAAACATAATATTGCTCAAAGGGTTATTTACCTGATATATTTTTTTAGTACAAAATTAGTTTCACACTCATATCATTGGGGTTCCGTACCCAAAAAGACGCTTTGAGCGAGGGGAACAGGACTCTATTATTATGATTCCACTGTATGACCCTGTCACAGGCTATAATCTCATGAATAGTGATACTTAGATAGTTGAGATTTTAACAAATGTTTGCCTCTAACAATAAATACTGAAAAGCATAATAAAATTAAATATTTCCATACAGCAAACGTGATTCATTTGACGTTTTTAAAAATTAATGCTACGGAACCCTTCGTGCGCTAGTATGAATCACACTTGGTTGATTGTGTAGATGACAAGCCAGCTTGGCCAAGCAAGCTTGGCCTCTTTAACATGTCGTCGTCTGCACTCATTTTTTTTCGTTACCGTAAGAATTTCTAGAAACCATCTCCTAGTGCTCCTACTCTTTTTAAAAAACTTATATGTCAAATTTCAACTTTCTAAGAGATTTCTGGTATGCGTTGTTAGATAGTCACGCAGAATCTTAATCTATGTATGTAAGATTTTCATTTATATTATGTTGAGCTGACCTTATATTTTTAAATGAGGTACTTTGAATTAGATTATAAAAAAAAGATTTTTTTACATAAAAACTAAACTATTAAACTGACCTGTTGTTATTTTTTTAACTTAAAATGCATTAAGTATAAAATAATAATAATAATAAAAAATAACAAAGCTTAAAACCGAATCCATAGGTGACCAAAATTCAGGACAACCATTTTTTTGCAAAACCACAGACTGAAAAACGAGAACTTCTCATACAATACCACAAAATCCTGTGTCGATGACCAAATTGAGTCACCGATGTCCGTTAACAATGAGTAAGAATTAATTAAAGCCCAAAAAAAAAACGATTAATATAATCGATTGATGACTAAAGACTTTGATTCTTTTCAATAAAGCTCAGAATGGTCCTTCGAGCCAGACTGTTAGGGCAAAGGACTGTTCTGTTCTTCGAAAATTGTCGATTTAGAATTTGTTTTAGTTGATAACTGTTTTTTAAATTATGGCGAGGACAGGTTTATAAAGTTCTGACCTGAGATTAAAGAATTGATATGTAATTTATTTGTTATGTGTAATTGGTCTGGATGGGTTTTATTGGTTGCCCTTTTGGAGGTGTGGGTCAAAGAAATTAAGATCTCAAATAAATGATTAGTTTTTTTTTTGTTGAATAACTGTTCATTTTGTATACATATAAGACAAAAGTAATTAGTTTAATTGGTAAATTGATAATTTGGGAGCAATTTTATTTGAAAAAAATCGAAAATTTATGATTTTTTTATGTATTTTATTATAAAAAAATGATGTGAAAATTACTCAAAACCCATTTATGAATTGATTGGCTTCACGCTGTATTCCGCATATAGCAAGGTAGGCAAAAAAATAAAACTTAGCGTTAAACTCTGCATTCGCCACTTTTCTTTCAGTTTGTTGAATGGTAAGACTCAACTTGTTAAGCGAGGCGTTGAGTTCTGCCACTCAACACGCAATGCCTCTAGAGTTCAGCAGAAAGTAAGGAACGGAGTGTCTTAACACTAGGTTCCCTTTGCCTACCCAGTGCGTGCGTGATATAGCGTGAAACTGCTGAGACTCAACGCCCCGCTCTGCCTTGTAACCACAGCGAGGCAATCAAAACAATTCATTCCCTTGAGTGGGAATTGAACCCATAATCATCATCACGTCTATGGCACTACCATAACCTTTACATATATATATTATTTTATAATTGGCTGAATATTTAATACGATTATAGGATTTTAATACTAATAGGAAAGAAATGCACAATATATGGGCGATGCGGGTGTCCTTGTTGATAAGATAACACTTGCGGAAATACTAAATGATAACAAAATAAACACGCGACCTTCTGTTGCATAAATACTATTTATTAATATAAGGAGAGAATAGTGTTTATTGAGACAGTTTTATAGTGATATCTCTTTCTCTTTGCTTAACTAGAAATTTCAATGTCTTTGCTTCTTAGTAAATAAGTTTGTCAGGCTAATATTATATTGATATGTTTAATATTTTTATTTTCTACTATTTCGTCTCTTAACACTAAGTTATCGGATTCCCTGTTCTTACATAGCAGGATAGGCAGGGGTAACCTGGGATCTAGTGTTAAGACACTCCTTTCCACACTTCCGACGAATTTAGAGGCATGGTATGTTGTGTGGAGGAACAGAACGCCGCGTTTTGCCTAGATATAGAGTGAGGCGATAAATCAAAAAATAAATAAATCAGCTTCACGCTGTATCCCGCACACAGCAGGGTACGCAGAGGGAACCTAGTGTTAAGACACTTCGTTCCCAACTTTCTGCCGAATTCTGAAGGCATTACGTGTTGAGTGGCAGAACACAACGCCGCGCTTGACCTCGACACCAGAGCGAAGAAATGGAAATTTAAATTTAAGTAAATATTTCATCTCCTCGAGTGGGGATCGAACCCACAACCAGTCGGTTTTACAGTCACACCTCGTGCCGCTGCGCCACGACTGGCCTCAAATATTTATCTCACCATGATTATATACAAACATCAATATACATATAATTGACTTCTAATTGTCAGTAATAACTAATACAGCGTACTATACATATTATATTACCTGAAGGTATCATTAGCCTTTACAACAAACGGTTATTTTGATATGATCTCAGCTGTAATTTAAGATGAACAGCCTCTTAGAATTAACATAATTGTGGAGCAGTGGTACAAGCGTGTAATAAACACGACGGTTGTGAGTTCGATTCCCATTAGTAGTGAATCATTTAATGTTTTGATTTCCTTGATTGGGTAACAAGACAAAGCGTGACGTCTACCCTGCTATGTGCTGAATATAGTGTAAACCTAAAAAGATATTAATAATAGTCCCTCAACGGATTCGAAGCTACAACCATAACAATTTAGTCAATTATAGCAAAATAATAATTAAAATTTCATTAAAAATATATTATAATAATATACAATTTTAGATATTTATTTATTTTGCGGGAGCGATGGCCGCGTATCACCTTCACCTGTGTATTTGAACTCCAAGGTCACTGCCGTTTCCGACATATCTCGAAAATTATTCTCATTACAATCTTATTAATGTAATATGTGATTTTTTATTAGCATTTCTGATAAAGTCTATTTGGTATTTTATGTTCTGATACTGACTACACGTGGGTTGTAGGTTCGATCCTATGGCATTATAAAGGTCGTTAAGAAGTACACATTTAAAATTTCTTTGCTTGCTTTGCTTTCAGCTATTTTTTTTGCGAAGCCGTCATGGCGCAGCGTGTGCAGCTTATGAACGCGATGGCTATGGGTTTAATTCCCGCTCTTGGAAATGCATTATGTTAATTTTTTACTCTCGTAAAAAGGCAACGCACATTAGTCACAATTTTTCTAAAGTTGGGCGGAACGTGGCGAGCGGAGTGTCTCAACACTAAGTTTCCTCTACCCGGATTTATGTTAAAAAAGTGTGAAGCTATGTTTTTATAAAAGGAAAGAAACAAGTGACTCCGAGAGGAATTTACTGCTTTTGAAACAACCACCTCAATGATGGTATCTAAAAACAAACCAATTTCAGAAATTAATTACTTCACTGTCATTCCTTTTATCACAAGAGTCAGTCACCACTATACATTGCTGTACTTTTTTTAATGAAACTTATATTTCGTCGCTAAGACCTTTAAAAGATAATTGATTTCACCCGATACAAAGCTAAAGCAAAAAGTAATGATCGAAGGAAGGCCTTTGACAAAAAATTATCGATCGTAACATCGTTTCTGATTAAATCTAACTTTTTTTTTTAAATTAAGTTCAGTTTACTATAAACGGACAAAAAGTTACTGTGGTTATTGAAATTTAAAATGTGTAATAAAATTGTAACGGTAAAGAAATTGTCTGATGGGGTTTTGGATTTAGCCTTTTATGGAGTGAAAGAAAGAGATTCACGCTGTATCCCGCTTATGTCAGGGAAGGCAGAGGTATATCAGTGTTCATTACTTTCCGTTCAATTTTAGAGACATAGTGTCCAGTAGTGAACGTTAACACCACTCTTTAAATAGAGCAAAACCAATTTCACGTAGTATGCCGCATACATCAGGGAAGGCAGGGAAACTTCTTTCGTTCTTCGCTCTGGCATCAAAGCAGAAGCCCCGCATTGAGTTCCACCACTCTACCCGCAATGCCTCCAGAACTCGACAGAAAGTGGGGAACAGTGGGAACACAGCGTGAAGCTGAAAAAAAAATCATTAAGCGTACCTGTGATAAAGGCTCTTGACACACAGTAAAACAGACAGACGGACGGCCAATAAAGTGAACTTATTATATGATGGTTCCTTTTGTCCTTAAAATGTACAGAACCCTAAAAATGGGAGACGGACGACCAATCTCCGTGGTGTGTCTTATTTAATAAAATAAAAAAATCACTACTTTTTATCTTGTTACCGAATCGAAGAATTGAAAATTATTGATCCTCTCGAATTTGAATCAAACCCACGACCGCTGAATTTAATAAGATGCTGCGCCGACATGCCACGACGGTGGTAGTAGGGGTTGCAACTAAAAAAGAATGCAACATACCTTTGATTTAGTCAATAAGTGAAAAAAGAATGCATAGACATTAAAAATCTATTTGTCGGCTCTATTAAATATGGTCGTAGTGCCGTCGTGGCTCAGGGACACAAGCGTGTCAAGCTGTGAGCGAGATGGTTGTGGGTTCTATTCTCAGTCGTGGTAATGTAATATTTAACATTTTTTATTTTCTTGCTATGTCAACGATATAACGCTTTGAGTTGAATCACTAAGCATATAATGCCGTGAGACTTAGAAAAGTGGAAACAAAGTGTTTTTATGGGAACGGAGTATCTTAACACTAAGTTATTATTGCCTACTCTACTATATGCGGGATACAGCGTGTGGCTATATAAAAATATTATAATAAATTTCAGATTTTTTTAATATTGTAGTCTAGTTAAGAGGCTCGAACGTCACTGACCTCAGCCAAGGTGAATATGACAGTGTAGCTGAAGGTCATGTCAGAGTGCCAATGGCCAGTGGTGTAGCTGTTGCGTCAGCTAGTATGATTATTGAGAAAGAATTTGTAAATGTGCTTTGCCAGCACTATAGTAAAATTCTATGAATTGAAGTTATTTTAAATAGATTTTTTTTTGTTTGTATGAATTTTTGAGAGATGATTGTAGAACGGTCGCTTTTTTAGTTATTCGCTGTTTTAATTAATGAATATTTTATACTAATTTATATATTGTATTTGTTGAGCTGAGCGGAACGACTTACTGGTCAAAGGGTTTGTTTCGTTGTAATGCTACTCCTCCTAGACCGTTAAGCCTACAGCTCTAAAATTTTGGGGGAAATTCAGTGGGAACGTTGTGGACTTCACGATGAGCCCAGCGAAGTAGTTTGGTGATAATTGTAATTGTAGTTTTTGAGTAAACAATCAAAACGTGTCCCATAATCTGTGGAACTTTGACTAACCTAACTCATTGCATGCGGAAAAAATCCGAAAATTTCGCAAAAAAAATACGCCGTCCACAGTATGTGGCGGATCCTAGTATTTAAATAAAGAGAAAAAAAGTAGCTTCACACTTTTTCTCACAAAGCAGAGAAGATGGTTTGAAGTAATTGCTTGTCTTAACAATACTCCCTTCCCTAAATTGGACGGAAAGTGCCGTCCAATTTCTAATATATTGGTTGTTGAGAAGATTGAAATCGGGGATCGTAACCAAAATCATTCTTTTACAGTCATAAACTGTTCCACTTCGCCAAAACACGAGAGCTGTTTCAGAACATGTAAGTCAACTGGGTACTAGGTTCTTTTTGTTTCCCCATCAGTGATAAGTGGAAGGCAACACAAAATATAATTTAAAATATCACCTTCTCTATGAATAATCAATTTAAAGTATACTATTTGTTAACAAATACATTTCGCATTTTTTTTTAAATATTTTACATTCTAAAAAGAATATTGTATAAAATTAATTCACTGACAGACAGCCCATCTAACTCTCTGAAATTTAACACGTCAGCTGGCGTGTCAGTCACCTGCGTCAGATATACCACCTATTCGAGCCTTGTCAGTCACGTCAGTCTGTGTCTGACACTGCAACATAGGATCGATGACATTAGCGAACTGTCAGTCACGTTTAGCGCGGAACGAGCGGGCGAGTTTTCTCTTTGGATTTCGTCGAAAGCACCAGAAAGCTATTCATTTTGTACTATTTAATATTTTAATGGTGTAGTGCTTACTTTTTTTTATTATTAAGTTAAGTAACAGCGTCTGACTGGAAGCGCGATGGTTGTCAGTTCGATTTCCAATGGAAGATTCAATTATTCTCATTACGTCTCTATGGTTACGGCTCTTTGTTAGACAACAAACAGACAAAGCACGGCGTTGAACTCCACCACTCGTGTGTGAAAGACGAAGTGTGAGGGATACAGAATCAAGCTAAATAAAGATATATTTTATATAAAAAAAACATTATATATATATATATATATTTCAAAAGCATTTTTCTCATATATTTTAGTCAACAGTCTTTTATTCTCATTAGCCTGTTAATTGAAGTCACGATACGTTTTGTTAATGACTTATGTACTATAATACATACATACATACATCCAATATTAGTATATAAATATATAAAATAAATTATATTCTCAGAAAAAATATATTAGCGTTTCAGCGCGACTGCATTCTTCAGTGAAATTTTCTGAGATGACAAATTACAAGTGACACGCTTTGTAACGTACAAGCTTTGATGTTGAATATAACTTGCTGTTTCTTCAAATTTACAGTAAAAAAAGTACTGCAGGTACATATATTGAAATTTCTAAATATGTAAATGTTTCTTTGAAATATTATTAAAAATTAAATTAAATTAGCTTCACGCTGTACCCCGCTGACAGCAGGGTAGGCAGAGGGAACCTAGTGTTAAGACACTCCGTTCCCCACTTTCTGCCGAATTCTGGAGGCATTGCGTGTTGGGTGGCAGAACTCAACGCCGCGCTTAACCTCGACACCAGAGCGAAGAAATGGAAATATAAATTTAAGTAAATATTTCATCTCCTCGAGTGGGAATCGAACCCAGAACCAGTCGGTTTTGCAGTCACACCTCGTGCCGCTGCGCCACGACCGGCCTCCGGAAATATTATTATAATAAGAAAAATTATTTCACGCTTTATCCCGCATAGCTGGATAGGCAGAGAGAATCTAATGTTAAAGCACTCTGCTTCTCACTTTTTTGTTGAGTGGCGGAACTTAATGCTGCTCTAGCGAAACGGACATTAAATTAAATCATTTCCCCGAGTGAAAATCGATGTCATAAACGTCGCGTTTACAATCAAAGACTGGGGAACGGAGTGTCTTAGCATTAGGTTCCCTCTGCCTACCCTGCTGTGTGCGGGATACAGCGTGAAGCTGAATTGTAGTATATGGGTTATTCTTATGTACAATTAATCTAGATTGCTATAAAGTTTCATAAAAAGCTGTACAGTATTTTTTGTGTGAATGTGGGAAAACATTCACCTCACAAACTTTTAACTGTATAAATATTTAAATTGTATAAACATTAAAAAATATATAAAATAGGTTTTTCATCCATTACTTTCAGTTTCACTTCGATTCACGCTAATCACTTTTTCCGTGTCTATTACGTGTTAAGTAGTGAAACTCAACCATATCGGTCCAGAGCGAGAAAACGAAAAATAAAATATTTCCTCAATCAAACCCACGACCATCCCTTTTATTGTCCCACCTTCCACGATAGTATTTTACAATCAGCTTCACGCTGTATCCCGCACACAGCAGGGTAGGCAGAGGGACCCTAGTGTTGAGACACTCCGTTCCCCATTTCCTGCCGAATTCTGGAGGCATTGCGTGTTGGGTGGCAGAACTCAACGCCGCGCTTAGTCTCGACACCAGAGCGAAGAAATGGAAATATAAATTTAAGTAAATATTTCATCTCCTCGAGTGGGGATCGAACCCGCAACCAGTCGGTTTTGCAGTCACACTTCGTGCCGCTGCGCCACGACCGGACTCGGTAATAAGATATAAAATTGAATTTTTCCTTTAACCCATTTTCTTGAAAAAGCTCCCCTATTTCACCTGCTCTTGAAGAACTTTCCCGGTGTAACAATGATTGATTTAATGCTATGAGAATAGACTGCGACTTCAATTACAATTAAGTGATAGGATGTTGATATAGCAGTTAGTGAATGGATTTTTTCTTATTTTTCATTTGGTTTTAGTAAATATATAAGTTTTTATTTGGTGTAAGAATCTGTTAAATTATTTATAATATATAAACATATTATTAACGATTTTTTCCCACTGGAACAGAGTAGAGTGTCTTTAACACCGGACTCTCTTTATTGAGCAGCCTTTTCGAATGGAACCCATAATAACATTTTTTTTTTAAATACGCAATAATAACGTATCTTTTAAGATTATATAGTTTTTAAAAGGAGATAAAAGGCTCATCTACACGCTGTATCCCACACATAGCGGACCTGGCGACTTAAGAGGGAGAATTAAGACACTGCGCTATCATTAAGACAATTCAGTTACCCAATTTATTAGTTGAGGCAATATGAGTTGAGTGGCGAAACTCAACACCGCGCTTTACCAGAGCGAGGAAATGAAAATGTAAATTATTTAATTTCCTTAAGCGAGTATCGAACCCATATAATTAGGTATATATTAAACCTTTCCTTAACCTTGACATAAGATGATATCCATACACTCTAATACAGTCTAAATCAATTGATATCATCTTTGTACATAATATATAGTCTATAGAGTAATGGGTTGAGTCGCAAACCTGGTTACATCGATCGTGGACTAAATAATCCTATTGAGCGATGAATTTGTGGCTTAATTTATAAGTGAAAGCGATTTAGAATAAAAAGGCCATCGTGGCGCAGTGGTATACCATCTGACTGTAAGCAGATTTTTTTAATGGAAAATAACGACGAGAGTGATCACTGCTGCACATGACCCCGTGCAACACCAGGGGAGCTACAGGTGCATTGCTGGCCTTTAAGGTGGAGATAGGCGCGCTTATTGAAGGTACGCAGTTCGTATCGACCTGGAAACATTGCCGCAGGTAGGTCATTCCACCAACGGTGGCGTGTGGAAGGAAATTCCTGCAAAACCGCACGTGGAGTGCCACGTATCCAGATGGTGTGGATGATACTTGGGTGTGTGACGTACTGTGCTGTTAGAAAATTCAGCAGCAGATAACAAGTCAAACAGTTCCTTAGAACACTCCCCATGATAAATGCGGTAAAGAACGCACAACAAGGAGACATCTCTACACAAATCCAATGTGTCAAGCCCTGCACAAATCATTGGCCCAACAATCATCCCCAACGATTCGTACGGCTCTATGTTGTATGTGATCAAATGGGACAAGCTGATTCTGGGGTGCACCAGCCCAGAGATGAGAACAGTACTCCATATGATGCCGAACCTGGGGGCTATACAGGACCAGGTGTGAAATAAAATGCTTGTGGGTTCCTTTTCCTCTCTGGAAATGATTGCATTCCTAAATCTAAAACAAAAATATATGTGAATACGAGTATCTTAGTAATAACGAGGAGTAAGTCGTGGCGCAGGGTCACAAAGTGTTTACAGTAGTAAACGCGACAAGTGCGACTTCGAGATTCCATTCCCAGAGAAAGAAATTAAATATTTAATGAAATTAAATATATAATAATATTTTCATGCCCTTGCTCTGGCTTGAGACAAAGCGCGGTATTGACCGTCACTCAATACTCTCTGCCTCCAGAATTTTGTGAAAAGTGGGGAAAGGAATGTCATAACTCTAGATCCTCTCTGCCTACCCTGCATTTTCATCTCTCTAAAGAAAATTAAAATTTATTATTAATTTAATTTACTAGAAAAAAGCGGCGTTGACTTCGGCAACCCAACATCGAATTTAAGTAAAACTAAAATAACAGAGTAACTTAACACCAATATTTCATTGCCTACCTGCCTTCTCTGGCCTATACGAGGTCAAGCGTGAAAAAGTTTTCTATATAACGAAAAAAATACTCCTGTAATGATAAAAAAAAATATTTGTGACACAGTTGCAATTTGAAATTTATTTAAATTATAAAATCGCTTGAAGCTTACAGCTTGAGATACCCAAATTAAATAATAATAAGCTATTTTGGAGCCATTACAATATTAAATTCATGTAGGGGGAATAATTTAATAACTGCACTAGTAAAGTAAATGAATTAATCACAAATATTCATGTAAATTAGTCGTAGGTGTTTGGTTTTATTCGTGCTAAATTTCGTTTTTGATTGTTTTTTGTTTGCTTAACGCTGTAGATTGTACATAGCAAGGTAGGCAAAGGGAACCTGGGAACCTGGTGTTAGAACCCTACCTTTCAGTGGTGCAATTCAACGTCGCATTATTAATATTATTTTATCTTTACGATATGTCCCGAAAATTACAGAGGAATCTTAGTGTTAAGACACTATTTTCTCCACTTACTCTTCTCATTTAGACATTGTTTGATGAGTGGGGAAACTCAATGCTTCGCTTATATTCATTTGCCTGCATTGTCTCGACAGAGCAGGCAAATGAATATAATACAATTCCAAGATTTGGCATCAAACTAACTCGTTTACAGTTTTTCTTTCCTCGCTAGTTAACAACTACATCTAAAAAAAGGGACGGAGAGTGAGAAACGTAGTGGCTGAGCACTAGCTTCCCATTACCTCTGCTATAAACTATTTTTTTATCGACAATATTCTACATTTTAGTTTTTCCATATTTTTTCCAACTTTATTAACATCATGGATACCATTTTAAAATTATTTTTTCACAAACTCCCCATTACCGCCAATATATATCGTGTTTCAAAACGTGCTTATAAATGATACCCCTCAGTACGGTACCCAAGTGTGTAGGACTTAAATACCCAAATTGTGGAACCTCACGTATTCGTGAAATACACACGGGCTAAATATTAGTGGGAAAGGAAATGCTGTAATTTTTAACACCTTATACTTAAAAATAGTTATTTTCCAATTTATCTGAGGTTTGTTTTTGTTTTATAGTGAATTTAGTGGATTATTTCTTAGTATTTTGTGTTTTTTTTTTATAATTTCACGCTTTATCCCGTAAATAGCAAGAAGGTGAAAGGAATCTATTTTTAAGGTACACTGTCTCCATCTTTTCTGGCTGTAGTTAGGGATTCGATTCTCACTTAGTTGAATAAATTATTCTCATTTTCCTATCTGGCAGGACAAATCGCGGTATTGAGTTCTGCCAATCAACATACAATGCCCCGAAATCAGGTGGAATACGGATAACGGAGTGTTCTGACACTATGTTCTCTTTGCCTACCCTGCTATGATGTGATATATGATAAATACAGCATGAAACAGAGAAAAAAAATAAGTTTAGTTACTCTCAATTTAACTAAAAGTAAAAAAAAAATATATACAAAAAAATCCTGATCTATTTTTGGTGGTCACCAATAGAACTTCACCATATTTTCTATTCTCTCTGAATTCTCCCAAAAAAAGAAGCAAATACAAAAACCTAATCCAAACACACAGTTCATAATGACGCCTACTATTTCGTTACTAAGTAGACACTTTGGTTTATTCACTCGTAAATACCGTTGTCGGTGCGTTGAACTCCGACCTTCGTGGTTCAGAGCGAAATAAGTGACTGAATCAGTATGGATTTTGGATTTTTGCTTTATTATCTATACGTATTTATGATTTTGATGTAGGTACATAAGCTTCTGTCTGTCTGTCTGTCTATTTATACTATCAACTTATACTAATATTACAAAACTTGGTTGAACTCTTTAATATTAGGAAATACTGTTTTGATTTACAAAAATTATTATGTTTAATAATCCAGTTAATTATCGAATGGAGGATTTTTTTTATCTGATGCTAAGAGGATAAAAAGAGGCGTTGAGTTGAATGTGGAATTAAGTTTCACAAAAATAGGTTCCCTCCGCCTATCCTGCTATATGCGGGATACAGCGTGAAATAAATAAAAATAGTATCCCTACAAAACTGAAACACAAAATCAATTATTGTTAAACACAGCTAGGTTTCAAGGATTTCATCTGAATTGTACTGCGTTTTGGAAGACTGGTTCCAGATATATCTGAATTGCGATCGTAAACAAATTCTGTATACATTCAGCTGTTTATATTATGCCTGCATGCAATCTTGAAAGCAGCTTACATCGAATGTTTCGCCTTTAAACACGATGACTTTGGCAAGTGTTAGGGTGTTTTTTTAAATATCAAACGCCTCTTACTTTCTCTCTTTCTCTCTAATTGTATGAGTGATGTGACTGTATTGGTAAATCATTTAGTTTTCTTCATAAAATTATAATGGAAAATATGGAACCTTATTTTTTTGGAAAAAATATACTTGACAAAAATTCTTTAAGAAGGATCTGCACCGATAATCATTCTCATCATGCAGACGGACATGTCAAAATATGGTTCTCATTATACTTTTTTAATTTCTTAACGTTACTAATAAATTTCGACACAGTATAATAAGAACCTATGGTTTTATTAGCGACAAGCACTTAGATGCGAGACAAGTTCGGATTTGGCTCCCGTTGCGATCTTTTTTTTTATGTACAGACGTTTCCTATAAATATTAATATTTCTGAGGTCAGTCGTGGCGCAGGGGCACAAAGTGTGACTGTAACACCGACTGGTTGTGGGTTCGATACCCACTCGAGGAGAGGACTCGAGGAGATGAGATATTTACTTAAATTTATATTTCTATTTCTTCGCTCTGGTGTCGAGGACAAGCGCGGCGTTAAGTTGTGCCACTCAACACGCAATGCCTCCAGAATTCGGCAGAAAGTGGGGAACGGAGTGTCTTAACATTAGTCTTACTTCCCTCTGCCTACCCTGCAGTTTGCGGGATACAGCGTGAAGCTGAAAACAAAAAAAAAATATTTCTCTAATATGATTTTGAACTTAACAATGATGTCACTTCGACACTATAACCTAAAAGGAACAGGAACTAAGAATCTACTTAACTAAACCAACGACAGTATCTATCTATCTATCTATCTACATTTTAGCTAACAATCTCCTTAACTAAACCAACGACAGTATCTATCTATCTATCTATCTATCTATCTATCTACATTTTAGCCTGAGATTATGAAGAATCATAGTCTTCAAAATTCAGAGGTTTCATCTAATCCCCTGCTGGTTGGCGCGAGCCGCGTCCGACGCAAATATTTACGGGCCGCATCTGAGGTCAATTTTCCTCTACATCCTCACCAAAATGCTGTAACAACCCTCAAAACTCCACCCAAATTTCACCCTTATCACATAATTATAGGGCTTAATTTGGAATATTGCAGCGTTAGTCATAAAATTGAGAAGGATATCGCTGGAATTTTGAAAAATGTGATTTATTCGTTCGTATTAAGGTATCATCTGGAGTATGATCGTTGTAAATGTATACTTGAACAAAAAAAACGATCTGGTCATAACCTTTCATTGTATTTCCAGCTCTATTTTTCTATAATAGAGTCTATTTTACTTTGGCTTCGTTAGTTTTAAGTGCAGTGCACTTTGCCCGTTCAGTGATGCACCTCGCATGGAGACCGATTTATGGTTATAATAAATATATGGGTATTTAAACTTCTATAGCTCTATGTATGTAGAGTTCAGTTTATGTCAGATTTGGTTTTAACTATACTTCTATACTAATATAGTAGAGTTGAAATGTTTGTTTGATTGAATGCGCTCATCTCAAAAACTACTAATTTGAATAGATTTTTTTATCTTTTTCAAATAGTCCATTTAAGGACTGTAAATTTGATGGGTTTAGGTTTGATCCGGGCAGAGGGGTTTAAGTTATTTTATTTTTCTTTGAAAACGGAGAACGATGTGTCTTGACACTAGATATTTTTTGGTTGTCTTGCTATAATATGTACATACAATACCACAAGCGTGCGACTTTAAACGCGACGGTTATGGGTACGATTTCCACTAGAAGAAATGAAATATTTTATATTTTAATTTTGACTTTCAACAAGGGAAAAGCACGGCGTTGAGTTCCGCCACTCAAAACGCAAAACCTTGAGAGTTCGGCGGAAAGTGGGAAGTGTCTTAATGGGGACAGAGTGTCTTAACACTATGTTCCCAGGTTCCCTACTCCAACTCTGATTTGTGCGGGATACTGTTATGTATTAAAGTCTACGCAACAGTGGCGATGATTAGTCTTAATACAATAAGACAGATAAATGTGAACATTTCTGCGATTAAGAATCGAACCTACGACCATCTAATACACTTAAAGACAATTCAACTGTATATGTATATAGTATTTTTTATAATAAATATTTAGGTGGCAAGTACATACTTATCGGATGGCTATGAAATTTGAATTTAGTGATTTTATGACAAACTTTTATGTCGATCAAACCTTTAAACTTTTACGATGTGATAAAGCGTGAGCTTAATTAACTTTATTTTGTTTTCTTTTTAATAATATATATTTGTGTATATTTATGTAGCCTTCGAATGTTGTATTGTTGATTATTACACAGACCAGTCGTGGTACAGTGCGGCTGTAAGCGTGGCAGGTTGTGGATTCGATTCCCAATGGAATAAATTAAATATTTTAATTATTAATTTCCTCGTTCTGATAACAGCGAAAATAGCATTTTAAAATTCCGCCATTCAACACGCACTGCTTTCAAAATTCAGCTGATTTAATGATTGAATTTTAACAGAGTGTCTTAACATTAAGGTCCTTCTGGAATACTCTGCTATTTGCGAAATACATTACGAAACAAAAAAAAGAGAAGAATTTAAAAACTGATCTCTTAATTCACAAAGAATTTCGATTACCATACTCCAGTATCCATTATTAATATATTAATGAACATTTTTATAGAAATACTTGCAAAAGTTCATTAATTTCGACACATTGGATGAAAATAATAAAATTAAATTCGCGTTGCTCGTGTTAAATACATATTATTAAAGAATTATATATTTAAAATGTTGGATTTATGTTGTATGACTAATACAATGGGTTCTATACAGTGGCGCAGCTTCTGACTGTATACGTGACGGTTGTTGTGTCGATTCCCATTCCACAAGTGATGCAGACGAAGAAGTTCATCCCCTTAGGCTTAAGTGTGTGGCGTTGTGTCGCATCTTCTTATCATTAATCACCGAAAAATGAGAAAGGAGTGTCTTAACACAATGTTAGCTTAAAAAAAGACAATTTGTTTCATCAGAACTTAGTGTCAAGACACTCTGTTCTTGCTGTCCCACACAAATATATAATTTTTACATACCAATCATCATCTAAATACAGAAAGACAAGTTAAAACCTATATAGATAGATTTCCGTTTCATTAATTTGTGGTGGACTCAATCGGTCGGATGATAGCTGGTCGGGCGTGCGGTAAAATGTACGGCGACTCCGGTTACATTGTATGTGATATCTGTACTCGGTTATTAGGTATGTCGTTAGTGCAGTGGTCTAGTTAGCCACTTTACGTTTTGAGGTAATCATGAGTTCTAATTCAAATTTATTAAATTTTGAATAAATAACAATTAGTTTCACGCTGTATCCCGCATACAGCAGGGTAGGCAGAGGGAAGTTAGTGTTAAGACACTCCGTTTCCCAGTTTCTGCCGAATTCTGGAGGCATTGCGTGTTGAGTGGCAGAACTCAACGTCGCGCTTTGCCTCGACACCAGGGCGAAGAAATGGAAATATAAATTTAAGTAAATATTTCATATCTTGGAGTGGGGATCGAACCCACAACCAGTCGATTTACAGTCACACTTTGTGCCCCTGGTTGACTGGCCTCTCAAATTATGAATAAGCTGGAATAAATATATTGCGGCGTTGAAGTGCGCCATTCAATCCGCAAAACCTCGGGAATTCAGTGGAATGTCGGGAACGGTAGTGTCTTAATGGGAATAGAGTGTCTTTCTACTAGGTTCCCAGGTTCCCTCTGCCTAGCCTGCTACGTCGTATAGAATACAGTGTGAATACCAAAACACAATTATTTATTTAAATATTATCTAAGAATGTCAACTTATAATAAAACTAATAAATATTAATTACAATATAAACATGTTGTTCGTAGGTTAGTAATGAATAAAATTATAACATATTTTCAGTCTATTTTGTATATTTATTATGTTTACAAAAACTATATATAAGTATAAAAGAACTAAAAAAATAAACATTTTTTATATGATATTAGCAATTAAATTTCATACCTCCCTTTCCCACCAATTTTCGGAACATTGCACGCTGAGAGACGGAACTTAATGCCGCGAATTGTCTTGTTTCCAGGGCGAGGAAACGTAAATAGTTGATTGCTCAGAGCGGAAATTGAACCTAAAACCGTCGTGATTGCAGTGAAACGCTGCGCCATTGAGCAGTGACTGTCTCTTAACAAATACTATGATATATATTCTATGAGAAACATTTAAGATCTACGAATTTTCGGAAAACAGTAAAAAATTCAACCGCTAACATTGTATGAAAACATCACTTTGAATTAGTTTAAATGACTTTTTCTTCGGTTCTTCTTAAATAATGATGTAATTTCTTTTGAAGTTCACGTTAGAACGTCCTTAGAAGCATTGCCAAATGTTATATAAAGTAATGATTCAGATATAATATGTAACTAATTTTCTTAAGCTTCACGCCTTTAAAATAATATTAATAATAATTAACACTCTAGTTTAGTTGGAATATGGAAAAACAAAACAATAATTTAGTAGAGAATAGTAGAATTTATTACGGCTGCCAACGATCACCTCATTGGCTTAAAATGGATACCCGCAAAAATCCTAAGTGTAATAATATAATAAATTAATTAAATAAAGGTATCCTGCATGTAGACGAGTAGAGAAAAAGAACCTAGTGTTGAGACACTCCGATCCTTACGCACTGTTCAAACCACTTTGTTCCTTGTTATCAAAACGGGAAAATCAAAGTCATTCGCTTCCCTTAGTGAAATCAAACCCACAACTGTTGTTAATTAACACACAATTCCTCGAAAATTTGACGTGCGCTGGGAACGGAGTGTTTTAACACTACGTAACTCCTCTGCCTACCTGGCGATATGCGAGATACAGCGTGAAACTAAAAAAAAATAACAAAAAAAAAACAAATAATCATGACAACTGCGTTTCAGTATTACAGATAATTAATTATTTAATGTCGCCAGTTTTTCTGTGAATTATTTTTCGCGGAACCGATTCTATAGTTCAGAATTCAGATAGTGTTGCAGGAAAACGTATAGAGGACAATAATATTATTTTGATTGAAATCTGGTGCAATAAGTGAGAAGGAATAATAAATATTGTTATTATTTTGTTACATACTTATTGAAATTTTATGCGAAATTTGGTACTCCAGCGGTTGTGGGTTCGGCTGTAAACACGACGGTTGTGGGTTCGATGGCGATTCGTGCAAATAAGTTGGTATTATTCTCGCTCAAGTAACGAGACAAAGCGCGTTTGTAAGCAACCTGCAATGTCTTGAAAATAAACACGCTATAGATATATTTTAAATGTTTTAACTTCTCTCACTTCTCTCTTTTCTTGTTCTCTCTATCCTGGTCTATCCTGATGTTGCGGATTATAGTGTGAAGAATTATTTTTTCGATTTAGCATTTTTTTTTGGTAAAAAATTTTTAGTTACTTTTCATTTCACAATATTTTATGATTTTAAAAGAATAGGTACAGAGAGAAGACATTTGGCTATTCTTTTTCCTCCCAAATTTGAGACTCAAGCCCATACTTTATCTAGGCAAAGCGGAGAGATAAAGATAATTTAAATCGTTCCCCCGAGCTGAAATCAAACCCACATCCACCATATTTACAATCAGCCACAATACCACAACAGTATCATTTATAATAAATTAAGTCCATTAATAAAAACACAACAATAATAATTAAAATGGATCAATAAAATAATTGCGTATTATTTATTCACATTAGTAATAAATAACAAAAACTATAATAATAATGACTAATAGCTGCCACTATTCAGTAGGTGTAATCTTTTTACGCAGTTAGACGACGACGGGTCTAAACACTTCGCGACCGGAAGTCCGTCATTGGGACAGATGCTTCACTTTCTGGTTGATAGCCAAAATGTTGGTAATGATGTGATTTTAATTGTTTTTTTTAGCTACACGCTGTATCTCGCTCGTAGTAATAGTGTAGGCAGAGGGAACCTGGGAACCTAGTGTTGAAACACTCCGTTTCCGTCAAAACGCTTCCATTCTTTATTTTTCACTGAATTCTGAATGCCTCCAGGTATGATATAACAGGATAAAACGGAAATAGTCGTAGTTAAAGAAAACTATTATAGCTTCACGTTTTTACGCTGTATCCCAAAAATAGCTAAGAAGGCAGTGATAAATTATTTTTAAGACACCAGAAAGTATAGAATGCTACATTTCCCGCTCAAGTTCGAGGCAGAATTGAACTCCGTATTTGGGTTTCCCAGATCTGGATAATAAACAAAAATCATTTTCTCGAGCGGAAAGCGAACCTAATACCTGCGGTCGTTCGTTGACAGTCAAACGCTGTGCACGTACGCCGCGACACCCATTATTTTAGTACTGATATTTAGAATAGAGACCGTCATGCCGCAAGACCCGAGGGTGACTGTAAAACCAACGGTTTTGGGTTCGTTTCCCACTTCTAGGTTCCCAGGTTCCCTCTACTTAGTTTTCTATATGTAGGATACAACATCAAGCTAAAGAAAGAAAGAGTAAAGTATACAGAAAGATATATAAATAATATGTATAAAATATTATTTTATTCTAAACTTTCTTTGCCTCTCGCTCTAAACCCTTTATCCAGAGTCGACAAAAAGTAATTAGTGTCAAGACACTGCGTTCTTCACTGTCTGCTCGAATTCGTGATATTGTATGTTAAGTGGCGGAGTTTAACTACGCATTTTATTATAAAGCTGAGAAATGAAAATAATTCATTCCATCGAGTGGAGTTCAAATCTAATACTATCGTTGGACATTGGGACTATGCGCTACGATGGCCCGAAAATTATAATATTTATAATTTTATGCGGGGAAACAGCGTGAAGCTGTTCTTTTTTATGTGTGTCTATAAATGAACATCACCATCATATTATCAGTCTTTTTACGCCTACTTTTGAACGTAGGCCACCCCCAAATATCTCCACACCTGTCGGCCCTGCTCTGCCTGCACTCAGAGCTTCTGGTGACCTTGACCAGATCGTCGGCATAGTGGATGGCCTGCCCACTTACCGCTTTGTACCGACACCAGAGCGAATGAATGGGAATCGAACCTACATCCTGTCACGTGTATAGACATAAGACACACACTTGTGCCCCAACGCCGCGACGTCAAGTAGCCGCAAGTATTCTATTCTTGAAAAAGTCAATTATTGTTGATATGAAAAACGGCGTTGAGTTACGCCACTTAACACATGGATGGAGTGTAAAAAATAGAGTGTCTCAACATTATATTTTCTCATCCTACCCTACTATATTTTGAAATTATAATTTTCTTCACAATCGTCCAACAACAAGGAAGTTAGTTATATCTAACAAACACGTGTTCATATAGATACAGTAATGTTGGCAACATCTTATGTTTAGGGAAGTCAAAGTGGTCATTTTCTGAATTAAAATGTACTATTCCTATATATTTAAGTAGGAATTCGTGTTTGTTTATTTCTTTATTTTTAACATTTTTTTAAAGGTTCCTCGTTCCTGGGGGTTTTATGGAAATTTTATTCTTTATAACATTGTTTGAAGATGTTATTTTAAACTGGGCCAAAGAAAAATATTTTTTTAAAAATAATTTTATAAAAAAATCACTTCAATCTACTTCAAAAATCACAAAATCACACACTGGAAACTGTTCAAAGGGCATAGGTTCAATTTCGAATTTTACACATTTGAAACCTACTCTTTTAAACTTATCTTTGTCCACTTTCCACCAATTTGAGTGGCATTGCGTGTTGAATGGCGTATTTCAACGCCAAGCTTTGCTTCGTTCCCAGAGCGAAAAAAATAAAATATTATACGATCCCTTCCTAATGGGGAATCGAACCCACAACCAGTCGTGTTTACAATCCCAATAACTAAAAGCAATAACCTATATAAATAAAACTAACACCAAAATATAGTACTCCGAAAGCACTTTACTTTGATTTAGGTATATTTACAATATACGCCTGAACCAACTCCTGCATAATGTTTCATAAGTATTGATATTTGCGTTTCAATTATAATCTGTTTATTTTCTAGATCTCAATTCTCATCTAAATCAAAGAAAAGTGTTTTCCGGCGTTATAAGTTCGGCTTCCACTCGGAGGATTTTCGGTTGAGGTTCAGGTTCGTATCCTCGCTCTGCTAAGGCAAGGCGCAGCGTTGAACTCAGCGAAAAGAGGAGGACGGAAACGTCTTGTGGGGTATAGTGTGAAGCTAAGAAAAGTTATTACTTATAATAGTAGGCAATGAGTGGAGAAAAAAATAAGCTTAATTTTTTCACGGCATCGAATTCTAGTCTGCTTGACATATAGTGCGGTGTTGAATTCCGCTAATAAAAATGGACAACAATCGACAGCGAAAATGAAATGTCTTAAAAGCAAGTTTCCTTGTTTAGTCTGCGAAATAGGCGTGAAGTTGAAATTAAAAAACATACATCTTCAAAAATATTCTTTTCATAATATACATCTTCACAAATTAGCTTACTAAGAGCTTTAGAATAAGAATCGAACTATTCCATGCATTTAGTGTCTATTTTTATTTACGCACTAACTATCGTATATCCTTGACCGAGAGATTGGGGGTATTGCCCTGATGTTACGAAATTACGCCTAAGACCACAAAAACATACATACATACGTACGTTGTTTTTAATTTATGAATTAGGCAATATTGTTTATTTAAATTTTTATTTTTTCGTTCTAATGTCGAGGCAAAGCGCGGCGCTGAGTTCCACCACTCAACACGCAACGCCTCCAGAATTCGGCGGAAAATTGAGAACGGAGTGTCTTTAAACTTCCTACTTAACTGATGCTGATTTAGTTTTTTAAATTCTAACAACATAGTTTTTAATATTTATTTCAGTAGACAAACGTGATTACTCTTCTTTTAGATACTATGAGATAGGTAGCAAAATATAACGCTCCCTTATTTGACAAAAAAACGACAAATAAATTAAAAAGTTAAAGTAGTAAAAAGTCGAATTTGAGCACGAAGGGTTCCTCATTACTATAATATATTTAAAAACAGAAAAAATATATATATTTGTTTTCTGGAAAGCCCTATTTAATATTTATTCTATTCTAATATAACTGTTTATTTGTATAGTGAATATATAACTTAATATCAGTAAATATTTTGGAATATCTACCTGTTGCCGTTATCAATATCGAGCAAAAACAAGCTATTGCTTGTTTTTGCGTTTTGCGTTTGTTGTATGGAGTCCCTTTAAATATTTGTTAAATTCTCTTATTAGTATTTGTTGCTATCAGGGCGACATAAATACGTCATCTACTAAAATTTTAACTGTCTATCATAGTTCATGAGATACAGTCTGATAACGGACGGGCAGATTTTAAGGAATAAGGTTTACCCCTTTGGGGTACAGAACTCTAAAAAGAGACTATAAATAATATCAGCTTCTAGCTTCGACTTCCCCTCCGTGGTCTAAATAAAAATAAATAAGAGATGTGTATGACACTTGACACATTCTTATAATCCATGGCAACTCCAATAGCAGCAGAATTAAACGAATATCGAATTTTCAGCCGTGTGATCCCGGGCTAGAATAGAATCATCCCGGTACTGGTGGTGTCGTAAGAGGCGACTAAAGTACGTGTGGTAGAGTCACGTCGCCAGCAATGGCAACACGCATGGGCAGACTCGACCGGATCATTACCACCCCCGGCATTTAAAAGCGGCGTGAAGTAGTGGCGTTATGCCACTGCGATTCGCATCAGGTAACACCAAGTTTCGGCGCCCAACCCACCTTACAGGCAGGCAACGCACCTGTAGCTCCCCTGGTCTTGCACGGTGTCGTGGGCGGGGGTGTTTTATTACCATCAGGTGACCCCAACGCTCGTTTGCCTTGTCTTTTCCATGAAAAAAAAATCGAGATGTTAATTATGCCTTCCTCGATAAATAGACTATAGAACAGAAAAATATGTTTTTAAATTAGAACCCGTAGTTCTTGAGAATGGAGCGTCCATGCAAACAAACTTTCAGCTTTTATTATATTAGTATAGAAGTATATATTAATATTAAGACGCCGTTTATAGATTTTGAAAGCACACCTATTACTTTAAATGAAACACACCTTTATTTGTTTATCGTTAATGTATTGTGATGCAATTAAGGAGGGTCGATATTTTTTTCAGCTCTACGCTGCCCGACTCGACTCTACGCGAGCATACCAGGGTAGACAGAGGGAACCTGGGCACCTAGTATTTAGATACTCAACCCAATGAGTTTCCATTGCGACACTTCCCTTTCTCACTCTTCGCCGAATCTGGAGATGCTAAACGTATATAGAGTGGAGGAACTCAATGCCGCATTTTGCTTTGTTACCAGAGAGAGGAAACTGAAAATATAAATTATTTTATTTCTTCGAGTGGGAATCGAACCCACAATCTAGTCGTACTTGTGCTCCACCTCTTACCTCAAAATATATTTACTTAATACAAAAAAAAGTTTAAAGTTCATAAAAAATCGGAAAAGCTCCTAAACCATTCTCTAACACAAACATATATTTCCTCCATTTTCGAACCTACTACCCTTAATTCTCATCCAATATAACAACAACTAAACCATATGTTACAACTAAATATCAATAATTACAATAACATTTAATATGAGTACAAACTCATTTATGTACCAACATCATGCGTAGGCGCCGATAGTTCGGTCACTGACCTCGACCTGGATATGTAAAACGCTGTGAACATTAATCCTTGCTATATACATATATAAGGCAAGTAGTATAGTAAGAATCGAACCCGCTACTGTAGTGGGTTGTGGTGTCGATTCTTAATCAGGAAAGTAAATTATTTCCTTTTGTCTTTTTGAGGTCAGTCGTGGCGCATGGGCACCAAGTGTGACTGTAAACCGACTGGTTGTGGGTTCGATCCCCATTCGAGGAAATTAAATATTTACTTTCTATTTCCATTTCTTCGATATGGTGTTGAGGACAAGCGCGGCGTTAAGTTCTGCCACTCAACACGCAATACTTCCAGAATACGGCAGCAAGTGGGGAACGGAGTGTCTTAACACTAGGTTCCCTCTGCCTACCCTGCAGTGTGGGTGGAGAAATAA
The DNA here is from genome assembly GCA_013421005.1 of Heliconius erato x Heliconius himera. Classification (NCBI taxonomy): domain Eukaryota; kingdom Metazoa; phylum Arthropoda; class Insecta; order Lepidoptera; family Nymphalidae; genus Heliconius; species Heliconius erato x Heliconius himera. The sequence continues at coordinate 59,502 of JAATLQ010007197.1, read as the reverse complement.
TATTAATATTTAATACAGCGGTATAGCGACTGGTCTTGTGGGTTCGCTTCTCATTTGATGAAATGAATTTTTGCTTGGTAAAAAGGCAAAGCGTGACGTTGAGTTATCACCACCACTAAATTATTTAGTTCACTATAAATTATATAGATGCTAATATACATAATATAAGAGATACTGCGTGAATATTAAGAAAAAAGAAACATATGTATGTTTTTTTGCTCATAACGTGGTAACTTATACCTTAAGGAATATTAATAACTCTGCATATCTGTCTGTTCGTAGCTGTCTAAAAGGTTTTTATTTTTTGTTTGAAGGATTTAAATAAATTATTTCTTAGTAGAATAGTATCTTGAGACATTATGTAGGTACCGTCGTCATACTATTGCAAGTTCGATTTCCACTTGTGGATTTGTTTTATTTTAAAAATTGTAAATTTGAGTAATTTGTACGAGCGTTTATATTTTTTGTCGTGTATTTATTTATTATTCTACATTGAATCGATAGCGTGGCTCTATTCCGATTTTTTTTTAATTATAAAATATTTATATTTTTTTTAAAGCTTTTCATTTTTATTTAATTGTTAACTATTTTAGCGGAATTCAACGCCGTGCATTGTTTGCCAGAGCTAGGAAATGAAAATAAATACAATTATTCCTCCGAGTGGATATCGAACCCGCAACCGTCGCGTTCATAGCTCAGACGTTGTTCCATTGCCATATTTTTTTCAATACCAGGAAATATTCATCAAATTAATATTTATTTATTAAATATTAAATAAATTATAGCTATTGTTACTCCCAATAAGGTATAATAGAGTGAATCATTTTCATATTTTTTTACAAATAAAACAGTTTTACAAAATAATGTGTTTATATTGAAAATATATAATGGAATTTATTAATATATAATAACTTTATTAAAATCTGTAAAAAAAATCTATAATTTCTATTATGAAGCGTGATTGTAAGTACGACGCTTGTGAGTACTTTTCCCACTCGGAAAAATGAACTATTTTCATTTTCTCGTTCCGGTAACACGCAATGTCTTGAAAATTGGGCAGAAAAAGAAAAACGGGACAAGGAGTGTCTTACCACTAGTGTCTTACCACTAGTGTCCCTCTGCCTAATTTGCTATGGGGGAAAAGTGTGAAGCTACTGCTGCTGTTTTTAGGGTTCTGCACTTTTTAAGGAAAAAAGAAACCTTTAAGATCATATAGCTGTTCGTCCGACTGTCTGTCTATCAAGGGCTTTTATCGCAAGAACGCTAGTAGATATTGAGTTGAAATTCAAACCATATTCTCAGATGTACGATGATTATTTCCCTATCCCCATGATTTCCTGAATTCTACATTTACTTAAAAAAATATATGACCTTTTATATCGCGAAAAACGCTTATATCAACGCTATTAAGGAAATCATAATTAATAGGATACTGACTAGTTAACCTAGAATTATAAAATTTGGTAGCTAGCATCTACAGGTAGATTAGAGGGAGAGAGAGAGTAGAGCTAGTTCAGAAAAAAATATTTGTGGTTGAATCCTAAAAAATAATAAATAGCCTTAAAAGGTTGGCAAAATTTGATATTAAAGCCACTAGTTGAAGAAAGGAAAGGGCTCTGGCCAAGCTAAGTTTGAATTTCCGAAAAGGCTCAAGACCTCCAATTTTTATACGGAACCCTCGATGTGCGAGCCCGACTCGCGCTTGTCTACGTTCTGTTTTTTTTTCTTAAGTCGAACCTGCACTAACAAACACAATAAGCACGACCATTGTACCATTGGGCATTATATTCCAAGTCATTTAGTGGAGATATAATAAAAATAATTACATTCGTGAATTGAGTCATATTAGTATGCAGTATTGAGTTAAAACGTAGGGCCATTACTTGATTGTTCTTGCGCAAGATGGTAGCGTCGTGCACAAAAGCTACTAATAAATAACTATGAATATTTTAGCTTGTAATATAAGGATAGAAGTGAATAGTTTGTTTGATTGAATGCATGAATCTCAGGAACTGCTGTTTCAAATAGATTATTTTAAAACGTTTAACTAAAATTTCCCTTTGACATTTCGGGACATTACATGTTAAAATAATAATCTACATTTATATATATTTCAAAAGAATAGAAAAGATATTTTGCTCACAAAAGATAAGAAAGTTGTGTGTGCGTCTCTCATTATTGTACAGAAATGAATAAATTTTGGTGATTTCTTATAGTAAACAGAAGAAGGCACATATTTGGCATTTTTATTGCTATCAATTTTAATATACTATTTCCTTCGAGTGAAAATTGAACCCACAACCGTCACGTTAACAGAGACACTCCATTACGATAACCTGCACTTTATAAAAAAAATCAAACCCCAAACCACCTTTCCACACGCCAGTACAAACCTAGAGCATATTTAAATTAAACATAATGACAGTCATCATGTATTATATATGAAGAATGATTCGTGAATTAGTACCATAATGGCTGATACGGTAGCTGGCGAAACTTTTTTAATGTAATATAACCTAAGGTAATTGTATTTCTCTATTATATATGTATGTATGTTTGTTTGTATGTTGAAACCGTTGCGGCATAGTAAGAAAGATTTTGATTGTGAGTTAAATTTCGACTTTTGGGTACGATTATATCATTTTTTTTTCATTCTGTATCCTGCACAGCAAAGTAGGCAGAGGGAACGTGGGAACGTAAAGTTAAGATATTCCGTTCCCATTATGACACTTAAGTGACTTGACTTGACGTGATTTTCACTACCCGGAGTTGAAATCAAACCCATCACCGTTACGTTAACAGCCACACGTTTGTGCCCCTGTGCCTATATTTTTTAATTTCTATTTTAAAATGAAGAGAAGTATATACTATACTAGCAACTAGCAACCCAAATGCTCTCTTCTCTCTTCGCTCTCTTAAATTTATTGTTATATAAAAGCGCAGGGATACAAAGTGTGACTGTAAAATCGATTGGTTGGGGGTTCGATCCCCACTTGAGGAGATGAAATATTTATTACATTTATATTATATTTCCATTATTTCGCTCTGGTGTTGAGGCTACTCTACTAACCACAACACTCAACGCAATCCCTTCAGAACTCGGCGAAAAGAGGGGAACGGAGTTTCTCAACAATAGATTCCCTCTGCTTACACTGCTGTGTGCGGGATACAGCGCGAAGCTAAATTTTCTCTTATAAAAGCCAAATTACCCCAAATATTTATAAAAATTGTAATCTATATGTTATTTATATATGTGAGCTATAACACTGTAAAATTTCATTGAAAACCGTTCAGTATTTTTTATGTGAAAGTGGAACAAACATCCATACATACAAACTTTCATATTTCTAATATTAAAAGCTTTATATGAAATGAACAATAATAATTTGACATTTACCTCTACTGTGAATTTATCCAATTGGGTTTCTGAAGGCAAGACGTGAGTAAATTTGAATCATTACTTACATATATATTGAAGATTATGATTAATTTTAATAATTCATATACACGTTATATCTAAAAATGAATGATTTTTGTATTAAAATTAAGAGATTTTATTCTTTATGCGTTTCCCACATGTGTATTAATATGTGTTTTAATTATACAGTGGGAACCAAATAACATAACATATAATAAAAATAGGAATAAATATGAATAAAAGTAGGTTGTGACATATTGAGATAGCATTTGACTAGTAAATATTGGCTGTTATTGTAGAACTTGGCCCTAATCGATTGAGTGTTTTTTTTAGCTTCACGCTGAATCACGTACATAGTAGGGTAGAGAAAGCAATCCTGGGAACCTAGTGTTAAGACACTACCGTTCCCCACTTACCTCCGAAATCTGAAGACTTTGCCTCTATGATTATGTTAATATATTTTCATTTCCCCATTCTCGTAAGCAAAGCGTGAAATCGAGTTACGCCACCTAACACGCATTATCTCGAATTCGTGTCCATAGCGGAGAACAAAGTCACTTTCGCCATATAAAAAAAGTTTATGATATAGTACTACAAGCCTTTTAACAATTGAACCCACAATCATCGTAGTTGAATCATAAAAAAAAATATAATTATAAACATAATGTTATTTTTGCGTTCAATTAAACACGGTTTCAATTTAATGCCAAGGTTCGTAAATGAGAATAATACATCACGAGAAATATAAAATATATGTATTAATTTTATGAAATTAAAAATTAAAAAAATTAAATTAGCTTCAAGCTGTATCCCGTATAATTGCTGTGTGGTAGGCAGAGGGAACCTAGTGTTAAGACATTCCGTTCCCCACTTCCTTCAAATTCTGGAGGCATTACGTGTTGAGTGGCCGAACTCAACGCCGCGCTTGCCTCGACACCAGAGCCAAGAAATGGAAATATAAACTTAAGTAAATATTTCATCTCCTCGAGTGGGGATCGGACCACACAACCCATCGGTTTTACACTCACACTTCGTGCCACTGCGCCACGACTGGCCTCTATAGTATAATATTATATATATTTTATAGTGTAATATTATAAAAAAAACCATAATTACTGAGTGACTGACAGACAAAATTCAAACGAAAGTATTAGCCTTGGAAAGTTGAAAGGCATGTAGGAAGGTAAGGGTATATAGGGGAACCCTAAAATTTTACATCCCAAACTCCACGCAAACAGAGCCGTAGGCGACGACTAGTCTGTCATGTATAAATATAATTATACTGTAAAACGGTCAATGTTACACAAAGTAGAGCATTCGTGTTTATTTGTTTACTGAAAAAAACCTATGAAATAGTGCTTACTGTTAGTGACTGCTATATTTTTTTACCTTCAGGCTTCACGCATTTCCGATTATAATAGGGCAGCTGGGAAGGCCTCGGTAATAAACATTTAGATTGTTTTTTCCCACCTAATTTAAAGATATTGGTGATTAAGCGGCGGAACACAACGCCGAGTATGACTTTGTATGATCTAAATTCTGGTATGGTACCAGTCTTCTCGAACTGGGGAGGAAGGGAAACTAAAATAATATAAAAATATCAGTATTAACCTAGCTTATGACTATATATATATATATATATATATATATATATATATATATATATATATAAAATAAATCAATATATATATATATATATATATATTGATTTATTTGATTTTTTATTTATAACTATAATGTAATTGAAGCCAGTTGTGGCGCAAGTTCACAGAGTGTGACCGTAAAATCGACTAGTTGTGGGTTCGATCTCCATTCGAGGAAATAAAATATTTACATTTATATTTTCATTTCTTCGCTCTGGTGTCGAGGCAATGTGCGGCGTTGAATTCCGCCATTCAACACGCAATGCCTCCAGAACTCGGCGGAAAGTGGAGAACGGTGTGTCTTAACACTAGGTTCCCTCTGCCTACCCAGCTGTGTGCGGGATACAGCGTGAAACTGATTTATTAATTTTTAATTCTTAACTATAATGTATATACGGAGAAAAATCTGCTTGTATCGAATCAGATGTGATGCTTTGATCTCCATTAATAACATTCTATAGAACCAATTTATGAGTACAATACGCGTTGCCATAGCCACCTGCAAGTTACTATACAAACCTGTAACATATTGCCAAACGTATAGCAGTGTGTGTTACATTTATTTTATTAATTTAAAAGTATTTTTAATTCAATAAATTAAGCAGGGTACGGAAAGTGGCAAACGGAAAGTGGGAAACGGAGTGTCCGTTTCCGTTTGCCGAATTCTGGAGGCATAGCGTGCTGAGAGGCGGAAAGCAATGCCATACTTTGTCTCAAAAGCAGAGATAAATAAATATTTCATTTCCGCGAGTGGGGATCGAACCTATAACCACAGTGCTTACAGTTACAGTCACACTCCTGTTCCCCTGCGACATGACTGACTTTATATTTGTTTTATTAATTTTATATATTTTTTATTTAGTATTTAAATCTCTCCTTCTCTATGTAACTGTGCTAAATGTCACACTCCTTCGTCCGCTTTTATCTTTCATTCAATAATTTTATGTATACCTTTTAAACAAAACACAGTGTTAGTTTCCGCTGCTTAGCCGCGCAATGCTAACCAGGCAACGTAACGTGACGGTAGTGGGTTCAATTCGAATGTTTAAATTTAGATTATGCGATGTAGGCGAGGGTTAGTGCATTCTAAAGGGACCCTTAAAGTCATCATCTGTGGTTGTCAAGTCCCAAGAGCTGCTCCGAGCTCAACAGTATTAATAAGTATATTTAATATTTGTTGTAAATTCAGCTTCACGCTGTATCCCGCACACAGAAGCATAGGCAAAGGGAACCTAGTGTTAAGACAGTCCGTTCCCCACTTTCTGCAGAAGACTCTGTTCCCCACTTTCTGGAGGCATTGCATATTGAGTCGCAGAACTCAAGCCGCAATTTGCCTCGACTCCAGAACGAAGAAATGGAAGTATAAATTTAAATAAATATTTCATCGCCTCGAGTGGGGATCGAACCCTCAACCAGTCGGTTTGACAGTCACACTTTGTGCCGCTGCGCCACGACTGGCCTCTAGTTGTTGTAAATTCATTCAGTAAAATACATTATACGAACTACAGTTTTATTTAGGTCACTCAAATTTATAAGATAACAAATGTATTTAAGAAAATTTAAAGAAATTCAAACGTTGCGGGTGTCTAAACATTACATTATTCATTCTCCCGAGTGAGAATTCTTTCTACTTTTTTCACTTCACACTGTATCCCACACATCGAAAGGCAGAGGGAACCTTGGAAACTAGTGTTTAAACACATTATTCCCATCAATAAATAGACTTTCGTTCCCCACTTACTGCCAAATTCAGAGGCATTACGTATTAAGTGGCGAAAATCGACGCCGCGCAATGTTTCATTACTGGAGCCAAGAAATTAAAATATTCAATAATTCATTTCCTCGAGTGGAAATCGAACCCTCATCCAATCACGTTTACTTTCTTTCTTTTGCTTCACGCTGTATTCCGCACACAGCAGGGTAGGCATAGGGAACCTAGTGTTAACACACTTTCTGAAGAATGCTGGAGGCATTGCGTGTTGAGTGGCAGAACTCAACTCCGCGCTTAACCTCGACACTAGAGCGAAGAAATGGAAATATAAATTAAAGTAAGTATTTCATCTCCTCGAGTGGGGATCGAACCCCCAACCAATCGATATTACAGTAACACTTCATGCCACTGCGCCACATAATATTTGTTATATATTAAATTATTAATTATACATCGTAAAACGCCTCGAAATAGGGGTAAAAGTATTTATTTGTTAAAGAAACAATATTATTTTGGTCCGGCATCGTCAGTTCGTGCAATTTGTAGTCGATATGGGTTCGTGTGTCATAGAATATGGAACGGAGAGATGTTTTCATTCATTTTTTTGACCAACTGGTTGTGGGTTCGATCCCTACTCGAGGAAATGAAATATTTATTTACATTTATATTTTCATTTCTACCCTCTGGTGTCGCGGCATTGAGTTCCTCCACTCAATACGCAACGCCTCCAGAGCTCGGCGCAGAGTGGGGAACTGAGTGTCTTAACACTAAGTTCCCTCTGCCTACCCTGCTGTGTGCAGGATACAGCGTGAAGCTGACTGCAGTTTAATTTAAAATTAGTATAAATTCAGGATGACCTACGAAATTAGTCTGTTTTTTACTTTAAGTACATTGTATCAAATGAAAAATTATAGCTACAAATGTTAATTCTTTGAGAGAGGCAAGAAAAACCTCCGTTGATCTTTGAGAATACAAAAAAGATATCTAAAAGCATGATGCTATCTTGCTTATAAAATATAACGCTAGACTAAACTATAAAGCCCATCGTGGCGCAGGAGTAGAAGTGTGCGATTGTAAGCATGACGGTTGAGGATTTGATTTCCATTCTGATAACGAAGCAAAGCGCGGAGTTGAGTTCTTCCACTTAACATGCAATATAAGTCAATACAAGAATTAGGCAGAAAGTGACGAAGGGAAGTGTCTCAATCGGCATGAAACGACTTACTGGAAATGGAATATCTTAACACTAGGTTCCCAGGTTGCACCAACCTACCCTCCTATATACAGGATACAGCGTAAACCTAAAAAAACCTACAAAAACACAAATTTCCTATACAAATAAATAAATAATCTATGCACATCTGTCATTCAGTCCAGTCACGTAGGCCCACCGACCGACCACCGTAAGCTTGGTTAGAGCGAGGCATAAAAACTTACGGCAGCGAGCTTTGAAATTCAAATATGAATATCGATACCGTGTGTTGGGAATATTTGCTTATTGACATAGATAGATATAGGATAGATAGATATAGATATAGATGTATCAATCATTATAACTAAAGGCTGAATGATCCTAGTGTTAAGACACTCTGTTCTGTTGGTTTCTGCTACATTTTAAGATATTGAGTTGTGTTGTTGTAGGAAGGCTAGTAAATATTTTGTTGGACGAGAATCGAATCGATAACTATATTATGCTGTACATCTTTGTCGGTATTCTGATGCCTTGATATGTCACTGACCCCCTGAAATAAATGTGAAAAATTATAAATTTGAAAGTTTGTGAGAATAGAAGTTTATTTCACTGTCACGTAAAAACATAATAAATATATTTTAGATATAAATATTTTTTTGTTTATTTTGATGTAAGCGTAACACTATTAAAGCGAAACAGTTTCACACCTTTTTCGCTTTTACTTGAGAAGGTAAAGAAATTCAAGAAAATCAAGTCATTTCGTTCCCATATATTTTTATAAATATATATTAATAAGAAATAAAAGTTTAAAAATTAAAAACATGTTTATTAATACAGTCCAGGGTTTCATCCGCCATCTTCCAATTTCATCATCAGACCAGCTCGATGGTACCATTCTACTGGATTGTTATATAAACTATCTACATAAAATCACCATGTTTCGTGATGATATAACAATTAGAAATGTGTGTTATCCAGATTCTTATATTTTATTTCATAGTCGTCGTCGTGGTGAAGTGGTGCCTGTAAACGCGTCGATTGTGGGTTCGACTCCCACTCGAGTGAATACAACATTTGATATTTTTATTTGTTTGCTCCAATGACGAGGCAAAAAGCGTGGCGTTGAGTTACACTAATTGACACGCAAACTTAACTTAACTTAACATAGCTTCACGCTTTATCCCTAGCGGGGAAGTCAGAGAGAACGGAGCGCCAAACGCTACGGTCTGTACATACCTCTTTCGCCTCGTCCACTGTCATCAACCTCTTCATACATGCCCTATTTTTTTATTGACATGCAATTCCTGCAAAATTTAGTGGAAAGTGGAAAACGGACATGTCTTAACGGGAACCAAGTACCTTAACACTAGATGTCCTGTTTCCCTCAGCCTACCTTACTATGTGCGGGTTACAGCGTGAAGCGAAAAATAATATTTTATTTGAAATTAGAAGCTACTGCTATGATACTATGGACATAGGCACCATCTTTTCACTACTAAACCGCAAGGATGTCAAGTTAGTATATATATATATATATATATATATCTAAAATATTTTTTTTAATAAAAATATGTATATTTTCATGAAGCGTAGAGAAGCATTTCAATATTTTAAAATTTTAAAGTGAAATGAAAGTTTTCAACGTCATATAAAGTTCGCTGTTGGTGGAAAACAAAATCAAGACTTGCATTTATACGAGTGTGTTTGAGCAAATCCTAAGAAAAAGTGATGAAATTCATCTGTTTATTTTTTTTCATTTACTTGGTATCCCACAGCAGTAGGCAGAGGGAACCTGGGAATCTGGGAACCTAGTATAGAGACATCGCGAACCTCAAGCCATATTTATAAATAAGAATAGTTATTATTTGTTGTTAATATTGAAAGTGTAATGTGTATACAAAGACCGTGGTGGCGCAGTGTCTCAGCGTATAACAATAATCGACAGTTGTGGGTACGATTTCCACGCAGACGAATGAATTGATTCAATCCCTCGCTCTGGTAACACAATAAAGCGCGGCGTTAAGCTCTGTCTCTGCGAAAAGTGGGCGAAAAATGCCAAAAGGAGTGTCAAAACACTAGCATCTCTGCCTCTCGTGCTCTATGCGGGATACAGCGTGAAACTTAAAAAATAGCACAAATCCCTAAACAGGTTTCAAACCCACAACCAACTCAAACCGTCCAATAACTATTAAACACTATAAACACAATTTATTTTGTTAAATATGTATGTTAATATCAGCATGTATTATTTATAAAGCGTCAGCACGTGTTCGTTTTGATAACCATTGGATGGTACGTGATTTATTTATATTGACGTTTTATTGTACCTGCGTTTCAATATATACGTAATATATGCTAGATTAAACCGTAGTGACTAATCTCTATTTTTCTCTTGTTAGTGCAAAGTGTATTAGAATTAGATCTGAGTTTTTTGAACCGGTGGTGTTTGTTGAAATATTTGATGTCCTCAGAAAATCTGTCTTTAAGGGTCAATGTAATAGAACCTAAAGCAATGATTTAATTTTTTGTCTGTTTTCTATACGTTCTTTTTTTGATTAACAAAAATCAAAGTACATTTTACTTTATGTTAAGTAAATTATTATTTTTAGTTTTTAATTTATTGTTTGAAGTCGGTTGTTTTTTTTTAAATGTCTGTCATATTATCTCATTTTAGTTCAGTTTTTAATTTACGATTTTTTTTAGCGTGCCAGTTAACCAAACACTTCATGTTGTATGGAAAACGTACGATGGAGATTGTGAGAAAAAAAAATATTTATACAGAATGGAGAGAGAATACATGGCAAAAAGAGGTTCAGTTAAAATACTGCCTTGACCTGTGAAAATAAAAAATATATATAAATTGAGGCCAGACGTGGCGCAGGAGCACAAAGTGTGAAATATTTATTTAAATTTATATTTCTATTTCTTCGCTCTGGTGTCGAGGCAGAGGACGGCATTGAGTTCTGCCACTCAATACGCAACGCCACCAGAATTCGGCGGAAAGTGGTGAACGGAGTGTATTAACACTAGTTTCTCTCTGTACCCTGCTCAGTCCGGAATACAGACTGCAGCTGTAAAATAGGCCATCGTGGCTCAGTAAAACAACTTCTGACTTGATTCTATCCACATTTAAATAAATTATATGTATTTCATTGTTATGATAAGAAAAGGTAACGACCATACAATACACAATGTCTCGGAAATGTTATTGCAAATTTAATTGAAGAACGCAGTGTCTGAACACTACACTATCCCTCTACCTACGCTGTTGTGCCGGAAAACGCGTTAAGCTACTTTTTCAATTATAAAAATAGAAAATACTATGTTAGAATCATATGTATGCTTATTAATAAAATGCAGGATAGGCCCTGCTATATACGGGATACAGCGTGAAGCTTAAGAAAAGAAACCCAATTTCGCCAAGTCAAGATAAAAGGTCGCTTAAGAAGAAACACATATCACAGGCAGGTACTTCTATAGATAGCGTCATAAATCTTAGTTAACTTGCAAAAAGCGGGAGCAGCTTATTTAGGGAGCTGAATGTATCATTAGGTTTAATTGAGATTAAATGTTGATATAGATGCTAATCTTGAGGCCGTCGTGGCGAAGTGGCGCAGCGTGATTATAGATATGAAGGATGTGGGTTCGATTTTTTTTTGATTATTTAATATTTTTTTATATTTTCACTTGCATGTTCTGGTAACAAGACAAAGAGCGACGTTGAGTTCCTCCACTCAACACGCAATGCCTTCAAAACTCAGCAGAAAACAGGACACGGAGTGTCATAACACTAGGTTCCCTCTGCCTACCCTGCTGCGTACGGGATACAGCGTGAAGCTATTATACTATTTATTTTAATAATCTTATTAAGTACTTGTATTATATGACGTTTCTTGTTGAATTGAATAGGCAGTTGATGTTATTTATTTGACTTTTATAATGAAAAATTGTATTTTTATCCTGTTTTTACTAACGGACATACTGTATGTTAAGCTCTCATGGCGCAGCAGTGCAGAGTTTGATTATAAACGTGACGGTTCTGGAGTCGATGCCCACTCGGGAAATTAATTATTTTATGTTTAATATGTTTTGATTACGCAGCAAAATTTATATAAAATATACCAAAAACGATGCCTTAGCAGTATTTTTGATGGCGTTGACTAAGAAGCTGAATTTTTCTCTGATTCAAGGAACTATAGATTAAGTATTTAATTTAGGTTCTGCTTGAAACCTGCACGTGATCTTGAGATAAGTTATATTGACAGACGGATAACAAAGTGATCTTGTAAGGGTTCCCCTATTTTCTTTTAAGGTTCGGAACCTTAAAAAAGTTGACGCTTTTTCCACACAGCGGAAGTAAATAATAAATAAATGCAATCATTCCCCCGAGTTGGAATCGAATCCACAACCATCGGGTTTACAGTCAAACGTCATTCCTCATGACCTCTTAACTGGATTCGAACCCAAAATAACTTGCAGAAACAAAATAAAGATATCCCTACTATAATTTCCAAGTACTCAAATAGGCAAAAGTGAATATTTAATTCCAAAGCAGACGGCTGAATACGCCTCGCTCATTAACTGAAAAGCGACATTTTAAATGCATACGAATATAGGCAGGTTGTGTCACCGCTATCGATCTCTATTTGTAGATATATTATTTATATATTAAAATGTAATAATAATATGTATAGTGGGGAACGGAGTGTCTTAACACTAGGTTCCCTCTGTCTACACTGCTGTGTGCGGGATACAGCGTGAAGCTGATTTAATTTAATAATAATATCAGTTAGGGCAAGAAGTATGTATGTCTGTTGATTTGTGAAATTTGAATATATTACTGTACCAATTCTTATGAAACTTGGCAAAGATGAAGTCTTGGGATATGGAAAAATCTTCATCTAGGAGTTTTTTTTTTGTTTCACGCTGCATCCTGCACATAGATAGATAGGCAAAAGTCCTAGTGTTAAAACGCTCTATTAAGACATTTTCTTTGTCCATTTTTCGCTGAAATCAGGAGGCATTACGTGTTAAATGGCGGAATTGAACGCCGCGCCGCATTCCTTCTAACTATATAACAACAACTTTTCACTAATTCATCACAATACATAAACTAAAACTCAAAGCCAATAAAACTGATACAACGAGAATTCGAAACAAAATTTAAACGTACATATTACCAAACCCGTCATTACTATTACTCTATAACACAAGGCCATACTGAAACTTACTTAAAAATTGAAACCTAAATACGTTCTCGAATATCCTATAAATAATATCCACTGCATTTGCCTAGGGCCAGGGAAAATGCACAGTTGTGCTCTACCTTGGCAATTAGCTATTGGAATACCGTTTTTACTCGAAATTCGACTCTATGGTCGTCGTGGGTCAGTTTTTGACTGTATCTGATGTATTTTCAATGGTTTTGAGTTCGATTCGCACTCTACTTCCGTGTTTTGATAGGTAAATCACGGCGTCGAGTTTCGTCAATCAACGTGCAATGTCTTGAAAATAGGTCGGAAAATGGAGAACGGAGTGTTTTAACACTAGTTTCTCACTGCCTACATACGGATATAACGTTAAGCTTTACTAAAAAATAAGCTTTCCATGTTTGTATACAGACCATTGAAAAAAATAATTTTAAAAATAATATAATACATTTCATATGCCTTTAAAAAATAAACAAATGTATGTGACACACAAAAAAGACATTATGTTATGTGCTTTATTTTCCATTTAATTTAATATTACAAAAAAAAAGAGAACTACTAGTTCGAATTGTTTTTTTAGTTTAACTCTGTATTTCGCACATAGCTAAGTAGGCAGAGGGAACCTGGAGATCTAGTATTATTACATTTCTTTTCCTCATTCTCAGCCGAATTCTCAAGCTATTGAGTAATGGGGACGGAACTCAACGCCGCGCTTTGCCTCGTTACTAGAGCATTAAAACATACAATATTAAGAAAACACATGTGTATTTACAGTCACACGCTGGTTTCCCAGAGCCGCAACGGCCTCTTATTAGACTTAAATAATATTAAACAAATAATCATAAAAAAAGCGGGCGAAGCCGCAGACTGACCGCTAGTATAATAATATAAGAGGATAATTCGTGTTTTTGTGCTTAAAACGTAAAAACCAACGCAAATCTGTTGATTCCATATATGTAATTGATGAGATTTGCACAATATTTAACTTGAGGCTTAAGACGAGCATATTGATACCTTGACTTTATTCCTTGTACTACTTACAAAAAAGGATACTCCTGATTGATGATGAAAATAATAAGCCTTCGTGGGTCTGTGTGTTATCAGGATACTATTTTAGAAAACGAATAAAAATTAAGATTTTTTAAAAACCGCTAGGTTAATATGTAGCGGAGTTTGAACCCGCGCCTCTTAGAAACTGTTCAAGCATTCTGACTACTAAGCTATGTGTTATTTTCGAACTACGTTGAAATTTTTATACGTTTGATACAACTTATTTGTGTAATTAAGACTGGGGACCCTAAAGGACGTTATGGCGCAGTTGCACAAGTGTGTAACTGTTAACGCGACATCGTGGTTCTTATTTCAAATCAAATATTTAATACTCTCATATTCTAGCTCTGGTAACGACGCAAAGTGCAGCGTTGAGTTTCGGCACTAAACGTGCAATGCGTCTATGATTCAGTGGAAAGTGAGGAACGGACTGTCGTACTTAGTGATTAAGTCAGACCACAGTTTTGAACCTATGATCCTGAGACCAAGAACCATAAAAACCAATCAAAGACACGTCGTCGTTGCGCAGTTGCAAAGCATCTGACTCTGAATGCGACGGTTGTGTGTTCGTTTCCCATTTGGGGAAACCAATTATTTTCATTTCGTCGTTCTGGTAACAAAACAAAGTGCATGGTTGACTACCGCCAATAAACAATACACAATATCTCGAAAATTGAGAGAAAATTTGTAAATGGAATGTCTTATCACTAGTAGACTTACAAAATACAACTAAAAATAAAAGCTAACAAAACACAATAATTTTTAAACATTTTTAAAGTGTTATTCCACGTTTATTATAGGAAAGAAAAATACTTATTTAGAAAACGTATAAAAATTTGAACGAACGAATTTGATTAGCGGGTCTCGAACCCACCCCTCCTGGAAACCGACCAGGTTCTAAATAAGTAAAACACAGTAAAGCAAAGAAATAAACCTAATGTAATTAGACCGATCCTTAATAAACAAGTAAACATATGAACAAACATACATTGCAAGACTAAATATTTGTTATACATCAAACTAACGCGTTTTTACCCCCACTTCCTGGTCACGTCTACTCGGCTGTGTCATTAACTGCTTTTGGTGATATAGAAAATAATACTATTTAAGAGATAGTAATAATTAGTTCTAGTGTAATTTTATTGTTTTTTCTATTATAAATGGAAATTTAAAATATTACATTATGTACTTCATTTCCTCGAGTGGGAATCGAACCCCAGATTTGTCGGAATGACGTACATTCGCTTTTTGTGCCCCTGCACCACGACTGCCCTCCAGAGTTCGGCGGAAAATGGGGAACGTAGTATCTTTACACTAGGTTCCCTCTGTCTCAATTGCTATGTGAAAATAATAAAATAAAGCGACAGATACTTAAATTAGTATTTATTCAAATTCAAAGAAATACTAACTCACTAATAAATTTAAAAAAATATCGATTTCATTGTAAAAGGTATGACAGTAACTAGATAGGGAAAATAATAAAGAATAAGAGCGGTGTTGACTTACGAAACTTAACATGCAACGTCTCGAATTCTAACGGAGAACGAAGTGTCATGACACTTAAAACAGCCAAAAGCAAAAACTAGAGCCGCTGTCATAATGAATCATTATTAATGATCAACACAAAGCTAAATAGCTTTCAAACGAGCCCTTAAACGACGACGTAAATACAATTTGCAATATGTAATTACGTATGTACATAATTTACTTCACATACAATTATAATGTACAGTAATGTTCTAATACCTTCGAAGACTGCTCGGTCGTGGGAAAATGTATATTTTTATTTATAATAATATATAATATCAGCTTCACGCTGTATCCCGCACACAGCAGGGTAGGCAGAGGGAACCTAGTGTTAAGACACTCTCGTTCCCCACTTTCTGCCGAATTCTGGAGGCATTGCGTGTTGAGTGGCAGAACTCAACGCCGCGCTTAACCTCGACATCAGAGCGAAGAAAATGGAAATATACATTTAAGTAAATATTTCATCTCCTCGAGTGGGGATCGAACCCACAACCAGTCGGTTTTACAGTCACACCTCGTGCTGCTGCGCCACGACCGGCCTCCACTCCGCATTATTTTTATTTACATATGGATAATATGTACCAGTACTGGTAGAGCGCGCGGCTGTGATCGATGGTTGTGGATTCGGTTCTCACTCGGGAGAGTTAAGTATTTAATATTTTCATTTTGTCACTCTGGTAACCTGCCTCAGTTCCTAAAATACCTTTTTGTTTCAAGATATATGTAGCTATGTTGCGCTCTTGTGGTATATTTTGCCTGTTATTCCTTCTTAAATTAATAATAGCTGTTTGGGCAGAATGTCCTCCGGAACGAGAACAAGTACCACATAGCCTGGTTAAACATCACAACGGTTTAATATGTGCAAACAACTCCGATTATCGTCCCGTGAAAGATCATAGAACTACTGTAATCGCAAAAGTACGCTTTGCCCTGAAATATTTTAGCTATGATAAAGTAGAAGAAACATTCACACTTCACAGTTGCAATGTTTCTTCAGTGTGAATTTAAATGTTCCTCTTTCCAATTCAAAGAGCCACCGCTTTAATTTGGAAAGACGAACATATGAATTGGGTACTCAATGACTATGGAAACATAGCAGAAATAGAAATGCTGAACCAAGATATATGAACACCATACATGGCCTTGTTCAACGCAAATACAACGACGGATTGATTCAGATTCCTTTTATACAATCTGTTTGGTAAATTCCAAATAGTACTTATCCTTTCACATTGCGAAGAGAAGAAGCCGGGCCAGCAGCACTTGTAGTAGTTCCAGCGATAGTTATTATGCTGCTAACATTAAAGGGCATGGTCTTAGAAATTAGAGATAACACTAAACTGATGCTGGTATGTTTTAGTTTATTTGCACATTTTATCGAATCGGGTATAATAATATCCAAATTTACTTCAGATACATCCATTATATTCTTATTCATTCGCGATTCTATGGTGATAACATTAGTTAGGATTTTAGTAAACTGATGTTGTTAAGAAAACATATGGTGCCTGCTCCAGGATGGGTTGTGGCCACAAATTGCATTATAAGTTCTTAGTCCAGGAAAGTATGTTATATTTACATTCGATTCAAACAATGAAAAATATAGATGAAGCTTCTAGTAGTATGAATGTGCATTCGATTGGATACTACCATCAACACTAATTAACATATGGCTTAGTTCATCAGAGCGCTTGGTTATATATATTATTATATTTAATAAGTATTTTTCTTTCCTAAGAGTGGAAAAATACTTTAAAAAAATCGAAACAATATTATTTATTACAACTAAGACTATCAATTGAATTAAGGCCGGCGCGCTCTGTATTGTTACCAAAACGAGGTTTAAAAACTAATTGATTTCCCCAAACAGAAAAGAACACACAACCGTCACGTATACAGCCAGAAGCCGTGCTACCAAGCCACAGCGGCCTCTATATGTAAATTATATAGATAAACCCAAGGCGATAGGTAGCTTAGCAATAAATCTGTAGCCATTGACATTTTAGGTAAATTAATCGGTCTAGACTGAACTTTAGCTCAATGTTTCATACTTTACTCTCATAGCGTTATAATCGTATATTGCTGTATCAAGGCCTTCGATATTTTATTCAGAAATAAGCTTTTTCACTCACATTATAGTAGATCAGAATTTACATTTTTAAATTTTGTTCTTTGAAAAAATTTATTCATTTGAAGGTTTGGAAGTCACGTATGTGGCGTGTTAATCAATATTATTTGGGAAAAAAACTTTTAAATGAAACATTTAATTTTTAATATTTTATAATTACTATTATATAATTTACTATTGAAATAAAAGAGAATAGCAGAAAATTCAGTAATAATTTTGCTTAAACTTAATTTTAGGTTTTTTTATAGCTGCATGCTTTTACACGAACAGTGGTAGGAAGAGGGCAAAGAGAACACGAACTAAGCAATAGTTGGGATCGAACTTACAACTACCGTGTTTACTGTTGGATGATAGCCTCAAAATTGATCTAAATTTTAAAAAATCTAAAAAATAAGCTATTTCCAGGATCGTTGTGGAGCTCCGCAACTGGAATTGAAGCTGTCGGATATCCGAAGTAAAAACTATGAGTTACTATAACAAAATAAGAGTTTCCGATAATTCGGGATATGGGCCGAGTCTAGTCGATAATAATTTATGATAGTTTGTAGATTTTGCCGTACCGAGCATCGAAGAACTTTACTAAAAAAGATAACCAACCATTTTTCACAAGCAACCAAACAGCTTTCACCGATACAAGAATGTAACAAAAATGGACAAGAGCGAGACAGGCTCGCCTACTGAGGGTTCCGTACAAAAAATGTGGGTTTTCCTGAAATTCAAGCTTAGCTTAGCCAGAGCCCTTTCATCTGATACCTCACTTAAACTATCGGCTTTAATACCAAATTTTAAGGCTATTACTTTTTCTTTTTCAGATTTTTTCCTAAACAAGTACTACACGTAAATAGCATTTACGTGTAGTACTTGTTTAGGAAAAAATGCTAAAAAGCTGTTAAATTTCATAATTCTAGGTCAACCGGAAATAACCTATTAATTTTAATTCCCTTTGTAGTGTCGATATATTAGTTTTTTGCTATATAAACGGCCATATGTTTTTTTTTAAGTAAATGATATGATTTTTCCAGAAAATTAAAATATCGTAGATCTGAGCATATGGTTTATGGTTTGAATTTCTTTTCGACATCTTTAAGAGTTCCTGATAAAGGGTCTTGACTGAAAGACAAACAGACAGACGAACGGACAACAAAGTGATGTTATAAAGGTTCCCATTTTCCTTGAAAGGTACGGAACCCTAAAAACATTTGTCAATAACACTGTAGTTAAAAAAATTACATTCGAAATTAAATGGCTCTGAAATAATCTTATATCGAAAACCGAAATCGGTGTAATAATATTCTTCTTATATTTGTATCCATATCTAAAATGTTACATCCTTAATATTTCTGTTAATTTCTTATTTAAGTATAATTAAGCGTTACATTATATTATCTTGGCATTGGTCTTCAAAGCCATGCGGGTGGAATAAAGGAATAAATAATAATAAAAAAAAATACGGAAGTCCGTGTAGGTACCTAATATGCAAATTTTATTAGTAAGCCAGAGAGCATTTCTTTGTAAGTATAATGGATACAATCATTTGTTTTGTTTTTTTTTACCAAGTGAGTGAAAAAGGTAGAAAAAAATGAAGTGCAGTGGAAAATGTGTTTTTTTTAACATTATGTTAATTAAGATAAGAGAAGTAAGAATGGCGTAGTGGCCAAACGGTGCGATCGTTAATTCGATTCCTACTCGGGGGAATGAGCTATATTTATTTCCTCGCTTTGGAAAAAAGATAAAAATCAAATAAATCAGCTTCACGCTGTATCCCGCAAACTGCAGGGTAGGCAGAGGGAACCTAATGTTACGACACTCCGTGCCACACTTTCTGCCGAATTCTGGAGGCATTGCGTGTTGAGTGGCAGAACTCAACGCCGCGTTTGTCCTCGACACCAGAGCGAAGAAATGGAAATATAAATTTAAGTAAATATTTCATCTCCTCGAGTGGGGATCGAACCCACAACCAGTCGGTTTTACAGTCACACTATGTGCCCCTGCGCCACGACTGGCCTCTATCTATCTATGGAAAAAAAATAAAATGCAGAATTGAACTCTGTCAACATACAATGTCTCGAACGGTATATATTAAATGGAGAGTCTTAACACTTGATATCCCGTCTATTGCTGCGTTATGCGGGATACAGCTTTAAGACAAAAAAAATATAATTTAGTATTGAGTGGCGGAACTAGTTTAGCATTTTGATTATATCCTATTATTCTATAGCAGTTCGTAAAACTAAAGTTGTGGCTTGGAAAAGCTTATAGAAGTATATCTAATAAATCAAAAAAGAAAAGGAAAAGAAATATTTTTTTTGTTATCAGTGAAAAAGATAACATAAAAACATATTAGGTCGAAAGTACGTAAGTACATAATATATTAATGGATCCTATTATTTTTTACTTATTCAAAGCAAAAAAGTGATTATATACGCAATTAATATTCAAATAGCAGAAAAACCTAGTTAAGATAATATTTTAGTGCAATTTGCGATACAAAAACTAGGTCACTATAATGTGTCCTGATATCATTAACATGTGATTTATTATGACGAAAATTAATCTATACGTTAATGTATGCTAATATTAGCTGTTTGTTTGGTTGTACGCGCTGATCTCTGAAACTATTGATTGGAATAAAAAAAAATATTTTGTATTAGATATCGTATTTTTCAAGGAAGGCTAATAGGCATTTACAAACAATGAACTATGCATCAACTCTTATTAATTTTCATTTTCTTAAATGACACCACGAGGGCAAAAAACGGATTAGTACTAAACCTTTATAAAAGTAGTTTTTTTCTAATTCAGCTTCACTCTGAATCCTACACGATAGAGTAGGCACAGGGAACCTAGTGTTAAGATACTCTGTTCTCCATTTCCCTATTTCTGGAGGCAATGCTGCGACAGTAGAGTGAAGAAATTAATTTTTTTTAAAAAAATCCTCTAGTGGAAATCCAATTCACCACTAGTCGCGCTTACAGTCTTTAGTCTTTCTTCTTTAGGTAATAAATGGACGGAGGCAATTTTTGACTGTAAACGACGGTTATAGATATGTGTTCTATTCGGGGCATTTATCATTAAATTTTAATTTTGATACTAGGAAGCTAAAGCGTGGTTTCAGTTTCGTCACTTAATATGCAATGTCTTACGAATTGGGATGTAATTGGAAAACACTACTCCGTTTGAGCTTAAGATACTTCTTAACACTAAATTCCCTCTGACTACCGAGATACAGCGTGAAGACAAAAAAAGAATCGAACCCAAAACCATCACGCTTACACACACAACACTATCAAACTCAACGTTCAACATAAAGAAAAAAATATATAAAAAATAAGATTTTTTCTTCATAAATCACCAGGTATTATCATAATCGATATTAATAACTTGCATTACTCAGTCAGGGTCAGCACCCTTATCCAATATAATATGTGTTTGTCCGTCTGTCTCGAGGCCGTACCACTTGCTGCAATTTACGCGGTCGCGGTAATAAGTTGAAATCAGTTTTTAGTGTTCCTCGTCTGTTTTTGTGTGATAGATTGTTTTTTTCCTGAATTATTATAGTATTTTTATTATTGTATCGGGTTGAAAATCTACTAAAATATTATTAGTTATTTTAATAATTTATATTTGTATAATAGCTTTTGTAATATAATAAATAAAGGAGGTCATGGCACAGCGACAGAACCGTCTGACTGTGATTGCGACGGTTGTAACTTTAATTCCTACTCAGGAAATGAATTATTTCTATTTTTCATTTGTTACTTATTTTTTTTAGCTTCCATATCTTTGCCGTAGGCATAGGAAACCTGGGACCCTAGTCTTAAAATACTCTATTTCCTATTAGGTTCCCCTTCCGTTCCCATATTTTTGTCTAATTCTTGAAGCATTGCATTTTGATTAGGGGAACTGAGATTTGAAACCACAACCGTCTCGTACAGTCGCCTCTTGTGCCTCTGCACCATGACGACTAATACTTATATGTACAAAAATTGTTCAGCTTTTCGATATAAAAATCTAAACATCACACATCCTCCGTCCTCCCACACGTACGGAACCCTCACAAAATGGCCATACAACAAGTGAACAAGCGTTTTTTGTTTCGTAGTACGTCTGCCGCACTTCCTGCGCGCCATCGATCAATTTACACTAATATACATACATAGATAAAAGCTGATTGCGCATTCTCTCTACTGAACACTTGGATAGCCCTTTATGTTGTTAAGATATTTAACTCCTGCTCCTGGAAACCGACCAGGTCTGTTTCCAGGAGGCGCGGGTTCGAGTCCCACTACGTCCAAATTTTTATACGTTTTCTAAATTTTCGGATTATTTTACTTTATTTACATCTTAAGTTCCCACCTCGTGTCAAATTTCATACCATTAGGTCCACGGGAACCCTACAGATTTTAATTACACAGATTAAAAAGACAACAAAGTGCCTATAAAATCCCATAAGGGCTCCGTTTAGTCATTTTGAAGTACGGAATTCTATAAAGTCAATTAAATGTGTTTTTAATGAATAAATATATAATAATAATCTCGAGATAAATAAGAATTTTTACTATATTTTGTGGTTATATACTAGAAGTGGAAAATTTTCTTACAATTTTGTTAAATTTTGGCATTCAACAAGATGGATTTGGCGAGAGTACAACAAGAATCATTTCTCATTTTACTTACAAATATTGGACACATTCATGAAATAAATAGTAATAATGACAATTTACGTTTATTTTAGCAAAGCAAGGTGGTCACAGTGACGCTAGTGTCAAGACACTCTGTTTCTTGCTCTTCCTTGGTTTAGATTAATGACATTGCATGTTGAGTAGCAGTCCCGCTAAATAAATCCAATAAATGTATCCAATTTTAGTAAGAGTGGTAAAAGCTAAGCCAAAGCGCGGGGGCGGCGTTGAGTTCCGCCACTCAACACGCCTCAACGCCTCAAGAATTCGGCGAAAGCTGGAGTACGGAAGTGTCTTAATGAAAACGACGTGCCTTAACATTAGGTTCCCAAGTCTCCTCTTCTTACCCTTATGAAGCTAAAAAATATATGTATATAAAACTCTAAATTTCTGAGTGGCTGATAGACAACGCACAGCCGCAACTGCGTAGAGTGTAATTAAATTTGGCATGTAGTGCTGCATTTTTCCTTTATTTATATTGTAATTTCTCACTTCCGTAAACTCCTAGGAAGGGACAAAAGAAAGGACCTTTTTGTTTTATTGTCAATACAAAAGAAACGGAGAACTACTACTAAAAGATTTTTGAGTTTTAGACCATTTTATATATATGTAATTGGACCAACCACCATCACGTGTACAGTCAGACACATTTGAAAACTGGGAACGGAGTGTTTTATCGCTATTATTCCCTCCTTGATATGTGAGTGTGTGAAGCTATAGAAAATCTCTCTCTCCCTCTCTCTCTCTCTCTACAGAAATCTAACTATAACTAAAGGAATCCTATATAATTGCTCGTGTGGAATTCAACACGCTAATGCGGGTATGTAGCCGTTTTGGCAACATTTCAAGTGTCACACGCATTTAATTTGTACTTTGTGTACAGTAGTAGCTATAATATAATTGGATAGCACTGTAGTGGTTACCAGTTCGATTTATTCATAGTAGTTTGTAATAAAATATCTTAAGGAAGTTAATGAAGCCTTGATAGTAGAGTAAGGGAATTAAGAATAAATACGAGTAGCTTCACATTGTATCCCACATCCGCAAGGTAGATAAGGGAACCTAGTGTTAAGACACTGCCTTTTTATTCCAATTTTTGGTGATATTGATAAAAAAGAATGATATTCATTTTTGAACCCACAACCGCCGCGTTTCCAGTCAGAGTCTGTGCCGAACCGCCACGTTTAAATAATTAAAGTAAAATAACGAGACCATTGTAACGCAGTAGAGCAATGTCTAAATGCATACTTGATGATTGTAAGTTCGAATATAACTCAATGATAAAGATATACATAATTATGTATCTATTTACATTCTTTTTGACACTGTGAAGAAAAAACAAAAGACAAAGGTTAATACTTTAAGTGGATATCTGTACAAATATTATAAAGCTGAAGAGATTGTTTGGTTGAACGCCTTAATCTCAGGAATTATGGTTCGAATTAGAAATATATATTTATGTGTTCGTATAGTCCATATATCGGAAGGAAGAGTACTATACCTCACATGAATTGGTTCCATATAACCTACCACGTGTAGCTGCAATTAGAGTTGCCTGAGACACTTATGGCCTGTCATACATACACACATCTATTAGTTTTTTTCTTTAGGTCACGGATACGAAGCCGTGGGTAAAATATTTTTTGTAGCTCCACACTATATATAGACTGAGGGAACAAGAGAACCTAGTGTTAAGACACTCCGTTCCCATTATCTTCCATTGCCCATTTTCCGCCGAATTCTGTAGGTATTGCGTGTTGAATAGCGTTACTCAACGCTGCGGTTTGTCTCGTGACAAGAGCGAGGTGATTAAGAATATTAAATATTTCATTTCCTCAAGCAGGAATCGAACCCACAAACTATCTCGTTTACCAGTCGATTAGATAAAAGTTCGTATAATATAAGAATAGTACTAATGATATTTCATATTTAAGTATATTTGTGTATACGATGCGTGTGAGCGTTGCTTTGAAACGCTGCCAAATCTCCCGTAAGAACAGCCCGATGTCACACGAGAGATTGTTAATATTTACTTCCTGTTCATTGAAATAATATGAAACTTTACTTTTGTAAATAAACTAGATTTTGCTTGCAGTTTTGCTCGCGTAGTTAAATTTATTAATTCTTTTTCTATTTATTTGAATAAAAAATAAATTAAATTAGCTTCACGCTGTATCCCGCACACAGCAGGGTAGGCAGAGGGAACCTAGTGTTAAGACACTCCGTTCCCCACTTTCTGCCGATTTCTGGAGGCATTGCGTGTTGAGTGGCAGAACTCAACGCCGCGCTTAACCTCGACACCAGAGCGAAGAAATGGAAATATAAATTTAAGTAAATATTTCATCTCCTCGAGTGGGGATCGAACCCACAACCAGTCGGTTTCGCAGTCACTCCTCGTGCCGCTGCGCCACGACCGGTTCTATTTATTTGGATATGTTTAATATTATTGAGGAGATGATTTGTTTAATATTTTCATTTTCTCCGCCATGTAACATGCAATGCTTCTAGAATTCCGCGGAAAATGGAGAACAGAAGTGTCTAAATGGGAACGGAGTGCCTTTAGGTTCGCATGTTCCCTCTGCTTATCCTGCTATGTGCGGGAGTGAAGTTAAAAATTCCATTTAATAGATTGAATTGTTTTTTGTTTGTTTACTCTAGTAAGATGACAAAGCTCGGCGTTGAGTTCCGCCTCTCAAAAGTGAATGTTCTTCATTGAGCAGAGTAGCAACTAGATTGAGAGAATCTAATGTTCAAACGTTCAGTTCTCCACTTTCTGTCATATTTTTGAGACATTGTGTCTTGAGTTCAACACAATAAAAAAAAATATGAGTCCCAACAAGAAAGCACTCTGAAGTTTCCAAGTTCGATTTATGTATAGTGGGATGTAATTATATATTTAAAGTAAATTAATGAAATATTGAGTTTGAATAAGCACTCCATTATTTACCCCAAGATTTAGGAGATATCGCGTTTTCAGTGGTGGAACTGAAAGCTGCGCTTTGTCTTGTTACATCCAGAGCGTAGAAATAAACTTAATTTATTCCCCCGAATGGGAATTGAACACGCAATTGAGTCTTCATCATACAATCATTCGCTTTACCACTCCGCCACTATAACCTTAAAGATATTTTTTACTATAAAGAAAATCATTTATAAGTTTAATTGATTGATACCATATTAGGTTTACAGCTCCGGATGATTCATATAAAGATTGTAATTAAATGAACAATTACTATGTATTGTTGTGTAGGTATGAGTTTTTATATGCGTTGACGACAACGTGATGGGTTGTGTGGTAGTGGTAATGGGTTCTATTGCTAGTTTGGGGAATATTTGTTTTTTTTGGTTTGATTTAAATTTTATTAACAGTACGGCGTTAAGCACTGAATCACGATGTGACGTCATCAAAATGGGTGAAAATTGGAAAACATAGTGATTTAATATTAGGTTATCCCTTTGGTTAGACGACCAGATTGAGAGATCTAAAAACGTATGTAATTGAACGACTCAAAACTCTACAGTAATCAACTTTCCACTACTACAGTAATCAACACGCATTGCCTTCAGAATTCGGCGATAAAAGGGGTACGAAGGGTCTTAACACTAGGTTCCCTCTGCCTATATAGCGTGAAGCTGATTTATTTTTAAACTTAACCAGTTTCTCTTTACCTACAAAGAGGATTAAAACAAGAAAAAAACAATCCTCTGTGGAGGTGTACCTCTCTCTGTATATAGAAATGTGAACTCCATCGATGTCAACGCACGTAAAATTATTTAGTACAACACATCATCCGAATGTATGCCATTTCGTACCGTTGTGTATTTGAATGGGAATATATAATTATTTAGCATCCTGTACCTGAGAGGTGGTGATTTTGGAAGTGGTGTAAGTTACAGTTTAGAGGTGATGGTTGTGGGTTCGATTCTGGTTTAAAAAGATTGTTAAATGAATGTCAATTATATTTTTTGTATTATAACTCAGTGGAAACTCTATTATTTTTTATGCAATTTATATTTCTTTTAAATTTATTGTTATTCTTGTTTATTGTAACATTTTTATCACTGAGAATTTATTTTTCGCTTCATGCTGTATCCCGCACACAGAGGAAACCTAGTGTTAAGACACTCCGTTTCCCACTTTCCGCCAATTTTTTCTAGACTTGTTTGTTGAGTGGTGAAACTCAAGCAATGATGCCTTGCGTATATAACGTGGAAATATTATATAAATATGATAAAGTTCGAACTTTGCTTAACTTTGCTTCGTAAGTAATACTATTGACTATCAACTGAATCATTTTTCCTTTCGAAATAATATAGTATAGTACTGGATCGCCCTATCTAGAAAAACTTAACGTTCCCCACGCACTGCCTCATTTAAGATATATTATGTGATAATTGGTGGAACTCAACGCCGCGCTTTGTAATCAGAGCGAGAAAGCCAATAATAATTTAAACTCAACAAAAATATATCTAATATAATATAATATAATAAATACGAAAAAAAAATAAAATCCCAAAAAAACAACAAATACCACTTCCAAAAAACATTTTCACCTAAATACATGACAGCTAACGGGTATTGTGCTTGATGGATAAATTATTGCAACATTTTTTTTTAATTTCATATTTTTTTTAACTTCCAAACAAAAAGGTACCCACAGGGTTCCAAGAACTTAACACGTGGGTCATATCGTTAAGATTTCATGTCAAACTTGATTGGGAGATTAGCGAAACACTTGTTGACTTATCAATTAATATCCACCTACGTTGCAGTACCAGGAAAGTGGAAATTGAAGCTAGTGCTCCACTTTTATAAGAAGCTATCTTTAAGCCTTATTTTCTAATTGTTAATAATCTAAATCAGCTTCACGCTGTATCCCGCACACGGCAGGGTAGGCAGAGAGAAATGAGTGTTGAGACACTTCGTTCATCATTTTCCGCCAAATTCTGAAGGCATTGCGTGTTGAGTGGCGGAACTGTACAACGCGCTTTGCCTCGATACCAGAGCATAGAAATGAAAATATACATTTAAATAAACTTTTAAAGTGGGGATCGAACCCACAACCAGTCGCCTTTACAGTCACATACTAGTACACTTGCGCCATGACTGTTCTCAAGGTATTTGTTCCAGTCATGGTGCAAGGGCACAAGCGTGCGACTATAAACGCGACAGGTTGTGAATTCGATTTCCACTAATGTATTTGTTGAAATGTATTTAATGTTTTCATTTCCTCGCTTAGGTAAAGAGGCAGAGCGCATCGTACAGTCCCGCCACTCAACACGCAATACCTCTAGAATGCGGTGGAAAGTGGGAACTGAAAGTGTCTTAATGGGAACATTTGTTTTCCTCTTTGGGAATTTGGGTTTCCTCTTCATACTCTGCTATGTGCGAGATACACATTCGTAGAGCACGTGCCAAATTAAAATGTGTATCTCAGTTATTTCCATTTAACCTTATGGGTGAAGCCACAGGTAAATGCTATTTGATAAATAAAACATTAAAATTAAATCGGCTTCACGCTGTATCCCGCACACAGCAGGGTAGGCAGACGGAACCTAGTGTTAAAACACTGCGCTCTCCACTATCTGCCGAATTCTGGAGGCATTGCGTGTTAAGTGGCAGAACTCAACGCCGCGCTTTGCCTCGACACCAGAGCGAAGAAATGGAAATATAAATTTAAGTAAATATTTCATCTCCTCGAGTGGCGTTCGAACCCACAACCAGTCGGTTTTACAGTCACACTTCGTGCCGCTGCGCTACGACAGGCCTCACTCGATAGATTATAGATGCTAGTTGATAGATAAATAGAAATCAGACATTTTGACATTTAATGAATTATGAATACATTTGGGATTTTCACGAGTGACATAGCGATCAAAATTATAGAGTGCAGGTTAAAGAAAACTATTATTTCTCACTTTTTTGTCTTTCTATTAGAACCAGCATTACTAATAATAAATTAATGGCGAAATTTCGATACTTTGAGTGAACTTTGTATTCGAAATCAATAAAAAGTTAATCCAAGGTGAGGTCAGTCGTGGCGCAGGGGCACAAAGTGTGACTGTAAAATCGACTGGTTGTACGTTCGATCCCCACTCGAGGAGATAAAATATTTACTTAAATTTATATTTCCATTTCTTTGCTCTGGTGTCGAGGCAAAGCGCGGCGCTGAGTTTTACCACTCAACGCAACGCAATACCTCCAGAATTTGGCAGAAAGTGTGCGGCTGCTGTGTGCGGGATACAGCGTGAAGTTGTTTTTTTTAAATCCAAGGTATTAAAATTTTCATATTAGAAGAACACGAAGATTATAAATAAATAACCGTACCGTGGAAGCCGACGAAGCCGCGTTCTGGTCTAGTTTCATATATTATAATATAATATAATTACATTTGTATAATTTTGCCTAAAAAAAAAACTATAAAAATAGTTTGTTTTAAAACGTGTTAAACTTACTGTGACACGAAAACTGAACAAAAAACCCAAGCAAGCGAGTGTTGTAACGACAAAAAGAGCAAGCGGCAAAAACTTTTACTACTCATTTAATTTTGCCTGTAGGGAATTTTCATTTTGTTTTCTTGTAAGTACATCACTATTTTTAGGGTTTTCGGTTAACTTATAAATTAATGTTATTACATTTAATTTAATATATTAAAACTAATATAAAAAACGTCTAGACTACATAAGAAAATAAAAAAGATATCATTCATATCAAATATTTCATTTTCTTGCTTATGCACGACAATGTGCAGCGTTGAGTTCAGCAATACATTACACTCATACTAATATAAGGCAATGTCTTAATTTTTGGAGAAATCTGGCCATCGGAGTGTCTAGACAAATATATCGCTATTATGTTGATAATATGTTCTACATTTGAATTTTCAATACATACTACTTGTATTGAGTAATATTCTTATTTATATTACTTTTTTTTAGATTTATGCTGTATTGCACATAAAGCATTAGCTAGTATTAAGACACACCGTTTCTCAGTTCAGTGTTCGTTTAGTTCGTTTTCAGTGTTGTAAAATTTAACGCTACATTTTGCCTTAATGCGAAAGCTAAGAAAGAAAAGAAATTCATTCCCCCAAACGGTAATCGAATTCACAACCAACACGTTTACAGACTACAGGCTGATCGACAATCAACGCCAGTTCACAGACAACTGTCGGTGTTCCAATTAAATATAGTGAAAATAAAAAATAAAAAAAAACTACATAAATAATAAATTACAAACCGCAATCGTCTAAAGCCGACTGTAGAATAGCATTTCGTGATACAGAACTCACGCTACCCTGTCACTCAGAAAAAATTGTATATAAATTTTGGTTTGAGGCTGTCGTGGCACAGTGGCGGTTAACATTTGACTGAAAAATCGGTGGTTGCCGGTTCAATTTCTTCGCAGGGGAATGATAATATTTAAATTATTTTCACTGTTCTGCTGTGGCAAGACAAAGCAGAGCCGTCATTTAACATGCAATCGTTATCGCAATTAAAAAACCGAGTACAGAATTTTATCACTGGGTTCCCTTTGCCTACCTTGCTATATAAATCAAATCAGCTTCACGCTGTATTCCGCACACAGCACGGTAGGCAGAGGGAACTTAGTGTTAAGACACTCCGTTCCCCACTTTCTGCCGAATTCTGGAGGCATTGTGAGTTGAGTGGCAGAACAAATGGAAATATAAATTTTAGCAAATATTTCATCTCCTCGAGTGGAGGTCGAACCCACAACCAGTCGGTTTTATAGTCGCACTTCGTGCCGCTGCGCCACCACTGGCCTCATGTACTACGTGAATAAGGATTATTGTGAGACAATATAAATAAACATACCAAATAGTATTAAAGTAGTAAAGTGACCTTAGCCGTATTGGCCATAAAAATATTTATTTATCGAACCCTCTACCTTCATTTACGTTAGTGCTAGTGATTGGTACCACTAAGCTAAGGCTATAATATTTTTGATAGGCAGGGGGAAGTGTTAGGACACTCTGTTCCCCATTTTCCCTCAAATTTTCCAGGCAATGTGTGGTTTTTTAGCTTTGCCTTATGACCAGAGCAGGGAATAGAAAATATTAAATAATTCTTTGCCCAAAGTGAGAATCGAACCCACAACCGTCACATTTACGGTCACACGCTTTAACCACTACGCCACAACGACCTCAAGACTAGACTACACCAACACAATATATCAAGCCTCATAGAATATTTAGTGTAGAACATTATAGGTATTTACTTGAACAAATAGCTGTAATTGAAGGCATAATGCTTAATTCTATTTGTACTGGGAAATTAAGTTTACATTAGTAATATATGTATGAATAAATGTATGTATGTATGTATGTTCGTATATTATGATCGTTCGTATATTTAGATCAACATGACTATTAATTCATTATAAACTATCAAGTCATGTTCTAGATTGAGTTATTTATGTTTAACTAGGTTTTAACTGCGGTTTCGTTGGAGTTTTCTTAGCTTCACGCTGTATCCCGCATGCTAGACGGAGGAAATCTGAGGACGTAGTATTAAGACACTCCGTTCACTTCCTTAAGGTATTTCCATTTCGGGAATCGAATACACAACCATCGTATTTACAGTCACACTCTTGTGCCATGCGAAGTATTTGACAGTCTATAAGTTCCTGAGGTTCACAGATTTAGTGGGACTACATTAAAACGATTAAGGTGAACCTATATTTTTGCCTATTTGAATTTTCTGTGCAAATAGGCAAAAATATATATTAAACTCAACGCCGCGAAGACATGGAAATATTAAATATTTTATTCATCCAAACGAATTCGAACTTATAACCGTCGCGTCGTCTGCACTTTGACTGCCTCACATTAATCTCTAATACGATAAAATAAATAAAAACGGAGAATGTTATCACTATATCCTTTTATTTGCGGAAAATTTATACTAAAACACAATAAACACAGTAATATTAGTATATTCGAGTAAATTAACCGCAATACAGAACATAAATACGTATATAATTGATGCCTAAACTCCGAGCCCGTGCTTGAGTCACAGTTAGGTTTTTTTTTTGTTTTGTAACAATATAATGTCGTTTACTGCGTAGCGAGTGCTTAGGGTTGGTTCCTATTGTTAATAATGAATATTTAAAGAAAAGATTGCAAATATTATATATATATATATATATATATATATATATATATATATATATATATA
>JAATLQ010007197.1:0-27646 GCA_013421005.1 Heliconius erato x Heliconius himera | reverse complement strand
TCTTGTTCGTCTGTCTGTCTGTCAAGAGTCTTTATCTCAGGAAATTCAAACCATATAAATAATACTATAATATCTAGATCTACGGCCCCATTATTTTATGAAATAAAATATATTTCTACGTGTACTAACAATAAATGGCCATTTGTTATAGCAAAAAATTAATAGGCTACTTTCGGTTAACTTCCAATTTTGAAATTTGTCCTATAATATCTACAGGTAAGTCTACTACTACTAGTTCAGGAAAAATGTGAAAACTATATATTTGTGGTGAAATCCTACAAAAAATGGGGCAACAGTTGGTATTGAAGTCGCTACCTCAAGTGTGGTATCAGATGAAAGGGCTCTGGCTAAGCTAAGCTTGAATTTAAGAAAGAAATCGATCCTTCAATTTTTGTACGGAACCCTCGTTGGGCGAGCCCGGGGAACTAGCGTGTGATTGTAAAGACGATAGATGTGTGTGTAGATGTGGATTCGATTCCCACTCAAGGAACTGTTTTTTTTTTTTATATTTCCATTTACTTGCTCTAGTAACCAGACAGAGCACGGCGTTGAGTCCCACCATTCAACTATGTGAAAACAGCATGAATGTTTATATTGAAAATATTTTTCTCGGTCTGATAAGAAAACGGTGCATTGAGTTCCACCATCCAATACTCCGCCAGATGCCTGAAATAGGCGTAAAGTGAAGAGTTTTTGCTATTTCTTTTTGCTTTTTTTTCTTTTTTTTTTTTGGTTCGATGCTAAGCATTTCCTGCAATGCCATCAAACAACCATCACGTTACACTCACACCCTTGAGCCTGCGCAACGACGGCCTCACTTAAATCAAACAGTCAAATATTTACAATTTCTATCCACCCAGCCCTACAACAGCGAGTTGCGCAGGCGTCGCTTTACTTATTATTAGATAATTCGAGTTAATCTTTACCAGACGTAATAGGTGTTCGAGGTCACTAACCGCATATAAATTAATAGTGCTGTAGTAGTGTAAAAGTAGGTAACTTAATAAGCTTTATTGGTAGCAAGGACAGATGGATTTAGTTTATTAGTTATTATTAGTTAATATTAATTCTACTTAGAGAATTATTTAGTTTCAGTTCTACACTATAGTAAGAAGAGAAAGTAGGGCGTTGAGTTCCGCCAATCAATATGCAATGTCTCGGAAAATGTGAAATGTCTTAACAAGGTTTCCTCTTTCTATGCTGTGATATGCGGGATATAAATAAAGAATAAATGCGAGAATTTCCTTATTAAATTTCATCTGGATCCATGAGGATTAGAAAATCCAATATTTTTTCAATTCACTGTATTGAAATTGAAGCAACTATATTATTTATGTTCTTACAGTCAAAATTACTTCACTATTAAAGAAGTGATTTGACTAACTTTTTGAAAGTGGGGAACGGAAGTGTTTTCACTGGGAAAGGAGTATCTTAATACTAGGTTCCCATTTGGGCGGTTCATATGGAATAGAGTGTTTCAACATTTGTTTTTTTAGCCTACTCTTCTATATTATGTGGAAATACATACCAATATACATGGAAGAAAGATAA
Source organism: Heliconius erato x Heliconius himera (assembly GCA_013421005.1). NCBI lineage: Eukaryota > Metazoa > Arthropoda > Insecta > Lepidoptera > Nymphalidae > Heliconius > Heliconius erato x Heliconius himera. The sequence continues at coordinate 26,095 of JAATLQ010007197.1, read as the reverse complement.
CCGTTTTAAAAAAGTAACATTTTAATATATCTCCCAAAGTATTATAATGAACGGAGTGTACTAATACTAGGTTCTCTCTGCCTACCCTGCTGTGTGCTTGATACAACGTGAAGCTGATTTGATTTTTATTTATTACTAGAGGGCGCGCGCGGCTTCGCCCGCTTATTAGGAGTGAATTCTAAAAAAACCACGAAACACGTGTTCAATAAAATATTTTTAACAGTCTGAATTTAAATTTTTATAAAAATCGGTGGCAATTTAAGGATTTTTCCATATAAACTTTCAACCCCTTATTTGAACCCTTAGGGGGTGAATTCTTAAAAACCATGAAACACGTGTTCAATGAAATATTTTTAAGAGTCTGAATTTTAAATTTTATAAAAATAGGTACAGATTAAACATTTTTTCCATACAAATTTTCAACCCCTATTTCATACCTTTAGGGTTAAAATTTTTCAAATTCCCTTCTTAGTGGATGTCCAGAATATGAAAATAAACATCTGCCCAAATTTCACGTTTCTACCATCAGCGGTTACGGGTCTGCGTGCGTCTTACCTCAGTCAGTCAGCACAAGTCCTTTTATATATATAGACTAGAGGGCGCGCGCGGCTTCGCCCGCTTATTAGGAGTGAATTCTAAAAAAACCTCTGTCTGAATTTTAATTTTTATAAAAATCGGTGGCAATTTAAAGATTTTTCCATATAAACTTTCAACCCCTTATTTGAACCCTTAGGGGGTGAATTCTTAAAAACCATGAAACACGTGTTCAATGAAATATTTTTAAGAGTCTGAATTTCAAATTTTATAAAAATCGGTACAGATTAAAAATTTTTTCCATACAAACTTTCAACCCCTATTTCATCCCTTTAGGGTTAAAACTTTTCAAATTCCCTTCTTAGTGGATGTCCAGAATATGAAAATAAACATCTGCCCAAATTTCACGTTTCTACCATCAGCGGTTACGGCTGTGCGTGCGTCTTACCTCAGTCAGTCAGCACAAGTCCTTTTATATATATAGATAAAGAAAAGCATATTAACAGACCACATCGACTAGACTTAATAACGGCTCACGAAGATCTCATTAGAGTAGTACGTTCAAACCCTCTACCAAAATAAATTCCTCGAAATCGAGAAAAATAAACTGAATGCAGTTTGTGAGTTGCAATTAAAATAATTACTTAAATTAATTTCTTTGCATCGTTGTTTACGTTTTGAAAATGTTGTTTTCTTTCTCTTTCTTTCTGTCACTTTCCTTGTTTAATTTTTGTTTGGATTTTATATATTATACTAGCATTTACCTGTTTCTTCTGCCCCATGGCCAAATAGAAATAATTAAGAGTTTTGTATAACACAAGACACATTCAAAGCACCCGAGGTAACTCTGAGGAACTATTTAAATCAGTTTCACGCTGTATCCCGCACACAGCAGGGTAGGTAGAGAGAACCTAGTTGTCAAATATACCGTTCCCCACTTTCCGCCGAATTCTGGAGGTATTGCGTATTGACTGGTGAAACTCTACGCCGCGCTTTGTCGTGATACCAAAGCGAAGAAATGGAAATATAAATATATATAAATATTTAATGTTCTACAGTGGGTATCGAACCCATTACCAATCTCGTTTACACTTTGTGCCCCTGCCCCACTACTGGCCACAGAATTATACTATTTATAGCATGTATAGCCTATCTCGATAAGTGGACTGTACAGTATAAAAATATTTTTTCTACTGAAACCAGTAGTTAGTTCCTGAGATTAGCTTGTTCAACTAAACAAATTATTTAGCTTTATAACATTGCTACATGTGTGTATCTATATTATTTATATGAGGAGTGTAGGAGATTAATAGTATTTTAGAAAGCAGAAGTTTGAGAATTAGTGTTTTTTCAACAATATGTAAAAGTAGATGCTTTTACAAGTTTTAGAATGAATTTCATTATTATTAAATTTACATTTTCATTGAAACGCTGCGTAGTATTCTTTCAATCAACATGCAATGAAAAGAGGAGAAAGAATAAAAAATACTCCTCCGAGTGGAAATCGAACCCAAAACCAACGTGTGGGTGTCAACTTGCACATTATTATACGTATTTATATATACACAGGCTGGATATCATAAACATCCTTAAATACGGTACATTTCAGTACATTTACAGATTTGGCAAGTGACAGGGTGTCACGTAAAAATTCCTGAAAGAGCACTTGTCGAAAATCTGACTTATATTATGTACGAACTGATCTTACACGACTCGGTCAGGGTTGGTGACGATGTGATTTAAAGTAAGTTTATTATTATTCTGTAAAAAAATATATGTAAATTAAATATATATTTTATTAATTATTTATTTTAAACTAAAATGTAATAAATAAACATGAAAGCAGCGTAACGTTTGAATGCAAAAGTGATGTTTGTGGATTCGAACCCCACTCGGAGAAATTAATTCTAATCATTTCATCGCACTAGTTATAAGACAAAAAGCAACGAGTAGTCTCTCAGAACACGATATCTAGAAAATTAAGCAACAAAAGAACGCGGTGTCGTATTTGATGTCTAGAAATTTAATTTTGTAGAGACGGAGAAAAAAATATATAACTCGATATTGCTAGTCGTTATTGAGAGATTTATTAAATCAAGACTTTTTACAGTACCAAATCATTGGCAGGTACTAGTGAGGATGCTATGGTGGGAATGAATTAAAACGTACACAGGTAGTTTGGCGAGAGTGAGTGATATAAAACCTCGGTGGACCGTAAAGAACACAGTATCAATGATAAAATTATATAACAAGAAAAGTCACATAAAGCAACGTCAAAGCATTAAGATTCATCAACTTTTACATTAATATTCTATGTATGAAAAAGTTGATAATAGATGAAGAGGTGGAGAATAGAAGAAAGAGATACGAGGGAACCGTAGTGTTTGGCGTTTCGTTATCTCTGGCGTTTGGTTACCTCGCTATGAGTATAGCGTGAAACTAATAAAATCGCCTCACTCTCCTTTGTTTTTCTGTTATTATTAGTTATTATTTTTTCTCCTTTTTCCTAGTTTTTTGTTGTTTTTCAACTACAATGACTATTTTATATGTCAACGTGCCAACCCTACCAATGAAATACATTCAGCTGTCGTCCATATTTAGTTTACGACATTCTGTATAAAGATCATAACTTCATTTCCTGATATTTTTTTTAAAGTAATTGAGCTAACAATATTGAGTTATATTACTACTTTACTTTACAACGTGGATGTCTCACTAAATTAATAATAAACTTTTTTATTTTTGTCTTTGATATTGTTCTTTGAGAAAAGTTTCGTTTCGAAGAAAAATAATTTAAAAATGTTTTATTGTAATTTTATATAGTATTGTCGCGGCGAGAACGACAGAGGGTAGTCTGACAGTAAACGCGATGGTTGTGAGTTCGATTCCCAATCAAAGGAATTAATTATTTTCATTTCCTCGCCCGGGGAACAAGACAAAGCGCAGCGTTGTGTATCGCTATTTAACATGCAATGAGTTCGAAAAGTGGTAAGAAGGTGGAAAAAGCTGTATTTCCTACTAGTTTCCCTCTGCCTACGCTGCTAGTGTTAAGCTAAATAAAATAGAACAGCGGTTATATCTGTAATGTTTCCGTAGAAGGTAGGAAGGTAAGGTATTCTAGAAAGTTTCCGATAAATTCGATTTCGATGATGCTAAATACTACCATCATACATATATGTATTTTAAAAGAATATAATTACTGTAATATTTTTAACATTTTTTTTAAAGTGTTACTTACTTTTAAAGTGTTACGTAACTTAGGAAAAAAAAATACTTATTTAGAAAACGTATAAAAATGTTAATGTACCGACCAGTCGGTTCCCAGGAGGCGCGGGTTCAAGTTCCGCTACTTTCAAATTTTTATACGTTTTTCTAAATGAGTATTTATTTACTATAATATTTTGGCAACTAATAAATTGCGTGCGCGAATAGATTTTCAGTTACTTATAATTTTTTCAGTTATAATTTTGTGTCTTTGCCATTTATAAATCACTTCGTTCTCTATTAAGAGAGTTAACCTGTTTGAGGACTTCATCTATCAGGCAAGATTAACAAGATAAACAAGAATCTAAGCTATTTAGTATACTAGTATTGGAATGAGAAATATTTTTCCATGTGAAAATAGAATTTAAAATGTTAATATCAGGCCATCATTGAAAAACAGTAGAGCGTATGACTGCAAACGCGACGGTTGTGAGTTCAATTTCCACTCAGAGGAATAACTTATTTTAATTTTTTCACTGTGGTAACTAAATAAAACGTCAAATTCCCCCACGCGACATGCAATATCGAAAATTGACAACAGCATAATGGTAATATAAAAAAAAAAAGTCAACACTCCCAAAAATATAAAGAAGATCCAGAAATATCCACTAGTCCATACAAAAAGACAATGACAGTAAAATATGATGGCATCGGTACAGAATTCCGTTTTCCCAGAATATATATATGAAGCGAAAATTATCAAACACAAAAACAAAATGAGTTTAAATTTACGAGGAGCGTGCACGTGGCGTAAACGCAACTCCTTGTCATTTTTGGGTGGACTTTACAGAACATTGCTTTTAAATATGGCATCTTCATTGCGGAAAAAATATTATATTTATAATCTTTTTTCTGCGTTTTTTGTAGAGAGAGAAGTAAGTGTTGAGACACTCCGTCACCAACAAACCGCCCAATTGCCAGTCCGTTTCCTCCGTAAACGTAACAAATCGAGTTACGAGGATTGGTTATATTTCAATTAATTTCAGTTCCCAGTTCCAGTTGAGGCCAGTCGTAGCGCAGCGGCACGAGGTGTGACTGTAAAACCGACTGGTTGTGGGTTCGATCCCCACCCGAGGTAATTTATATTTCCATTTCTTCGCTCTGGGGTCGAGGTTAAGCGCGGTGTTGAGCCACTCAACACGCAATATCTCCAGAATTCGGTAGAAAGTGGGGAACGGAGTGTGTTAACACTAGGTTCCCTCTGCCTACCCTGCTGTGTGCGGGAATATATTTTGAATCATCCTTTGTCGAGATTGTTTTAATTTTTCTTTTCAACTCACGCATCAATAACTGACTAACTAAATTATTCAGTTTCCCTTTTTCTTTCAAGTCAAAGTTTTTGTTTTAATTTTATTCTTTAACAAAACAAGCCTTTGCGTTCTTTTTATAAAGATTTTCTTTTTTGGAATTCAACCCACATCTATCACAATTATACGCAGCTAATTCTTTATCATTGCTCTGGAAAATAACGCAATGGTTGTGGGTTCAAAGCTCACTGGCGGGTTAAATAATTCACATTTCACCGCTTCAATAGACAGAACGCAGCGCTAACTTCCGCACACTACACATAATGTCACGAAATCAAACGGAAAACAGAGCGACAAACCGAGTGTCTTAACACCAGGTTCCCACTTCCTAACCTGCTGTATTCTGAAGACAAAATTTATCGAATCGGTTATCGCAAATGCAGAACGATACAACTTCTAATAAAATTCAGTTCTGAGATGTGTTTAACATTTGTTTTATTTTCTCTCAAAATAATCTATATGTTGTGTGCATCAGATCGACCGAAAGTATTTGTTACATGTTCAAGTATTTAACGAATTAATAATTTACTTTTGTTTACGGCGTTGTGACGCGTCACCAGTACGCTTGCGACGGTTGTGGGTTCGATTCCAACTCAGAGGAATGAAATATTTAATGTTTTCATTTCATCGCTCGGGTAACAACACAAAGCGCATCGTTGAGTTTCACAACTCAACACACAATATATCTTAATCTAGGTGGAAAATGGGATACGGAATGACTTAACTCAAGGTTCCCTATACTACCCAAGTATTCAGCATAAAAAAAATATCCACAAAGCAACTCCCATCCATCGGTAGCCAGCGAAGCACAAACTTATACAATATTATATAGTCTCTATTTTATTACATTTTAACAAGCAGTTTCAAATTTCGCTAGAATATAAACTTGGGTGGTCCTAAATTTCCATTTACTGACTTTTATCATTTAACATAACCTGAAGCTATAAAGGTAATAACAATGCTTTTTAATTGCATCTTTAAATTTACTTCTAAAGTATTATAATTGTCTATGATATTATGTTATGGAAGATAACGGTTTGTTTATCCTTATTATTGCTATAAAGGTGCGTTTTGTTTGGTTGGTCGCGCTTATGTCAGGAACTATTGGTGTGAATTGCTTTTTTTATGTTTTGGATAGTTAATTTATCGTGTTAGGCAATTAGAAGAAGATAGGCTAGTTATTCTTATTTGACTACGAGTGCAAAGCCTCAGACTAACGCTAGTCTGTATATATAATAAGACAGTAAAAATATTTTGTCTGTACATTTCGTAATTTTGACTGAAATGGATAGAGGGGCACTTAAAAAGAATAATAGAAAGCAAAAAGATTTTTTTTTAATTTCTTGTCTGTCTGTCTGTCGACATATTTTTGTCCGCAATTTTCTCCGAAAGTACTTAACTGATTTACTTAAAAGTTTCACCAATTGCTTTGTTTTAACTCAACTGAACTACTAAAGTTTGGTTCATCAAAATCGGTTTATTAAAAAAAAAGTTATCGTCATTTGAATGAACTCAAGGAATTAGTTTGCCTGCGAATATTATATAGCGATCGCGCTGGTAAGATTGACATTCGAAACGTCTTGATTATATGACTGTTGATAAAAATATATATTTTTGAAGCACTATTATACAATATTTTATACAATAAAGTAAACAAATTTGAATTGTTAGTGAAGATTACCTACATAAATCATAACAGTTAAGTTGAAATCGTAATTAATTCAACACAGAGATAAAGAACGATTTGATCTTCAAAGAGATATCAAGCAAATACATAAATTTTGTGGTTCATTTGTTCGTTTGAAAAAAATCTGTATAAAAATGCCTAAAAACATCCTTTCTACATGTACTCTGTAATAACTACATATTTACCAATTGTACATTTAGCTAATAATATGTGTAACTAATTTAAAAACTGTACAGGAGTTAATATGCAAAAATTACATTTATTTTACAAAGAATATTATGAATCCTTACCCAAATCAATAGTTTTACATTCAAGACTATTTCTGAAGCAGTACATTATTAAGTAACATCAGCACATTTAACAGAGCTTTAAAAAAATAACATAGGTAAAAAGTAAAAAAAACGTAATGTTACAAAAATATATACATATAATAAATAATTAGCTTTATATATATTTTATGAATATCAAATATCAACATTGGTCATATTTTTTAGTTTGAAACAATCAAAAATTCTAGAAGTTACGATAATGTCGAAAAAATACATATTAGAATATTACAGATTAAAGTAATAAAAAGAATCATATTAGAAGTCATTAGAGTTGTCAATCAATTCTGCTTATTAAATCAATAATCATGTATTTTAAGCGGGCGAAGCCGTGGGCGGGCCGCTAGTATTCTATGATAGGTAGATATTGTGAAGCTGCATCATCTTTTTTTTAGGTTCACGTTGTATTCCGTATATAGTAGAGTACGGAACCTCGGAATCTAGTGTTAAGACACTCCGTTCCCATTCAAACACTTCCGTTCCCCATTTGCCACGATGAGGCCTGTCGTTTCGAAAGAGCACAAGCGTGCTACTTGCGACCGGCTGTGATTTCGATTCCCTTTGGGGAAAATAAAACGAACGCTAAATTTTGCCAATATGTTGAACACAATGCCTCCAAAAGCTGTGTACCACAAAATAATTGACTTACAATATTTAAAAATAAAGCATTCTTTGCCTTTTCAGCTATCTGTGTGAGTTCAACTCTAAAACCAAACTAATATGGTTATATTGTTTTTGTTTACTTGTTGGTCAAAATTTTATTTAGAAGGATATACGCTTCTACGTGGCTCAACGCCGAACTTTATCTTTGTTCACAGCTTGAAAATTATATAAATCATTTCCCTCAATGAGAATCAAACCCACAGCTCTCGCGTTTACATTTTGGCGCTGTACCGCTGCGCCACGACGTCGGCCTCAATATTTAATGAACACGTTACTAGGGTAGGATGTGCTACCGCAAAGGAAATGCCACACCGACCGACACATATGCTCTTGTATTCGTAAAACTCGTGAGAAGTGTAGGGTTCAAATTTTTATATGTTTTCTAAATAAGTATTTTTCTGTCCTAAGTGTGGAATAATACATTAAAAATGTTCAAAAATAATATTATTATTTCAAAACTGGCTGCGGATGATTATTATTTGCTTTTTCAAATATAAATATAAATAAATATTTTATTTTATTGTTTGTATGTTTTATTTCTAAGTATATTAAATAAATAATGACATTAATATCATTTAGTTAATAATAAAACTACAGAACAGAATTGGTAATAAAATTACAAACAGTGTTGCCATTAGTCGAATCAAGGTGCAGTGCTGCCATAGCAAGTTAACAGTGATTTATTTCTATAGCAACATAAATATAATATGCTGAGACCAGTCATGGCGAAGGGGCATAAGGTACGATTTCACACTTGACAAGTTGCCAGTTCGATTCCCACTCAAATATTAAATTTTTAACTAGCTCTTGTAAAGAGGCCCGTTGAATTTCTCCACTCAACACATATTGCCTCCAGAATTCGAAAGTGGAGAAGTGTCTTAATGGGAATGGACTGTCGTAACTCTAGGTTCCCAGGTTTTTCTACCTAAAGCTAAAAAAAAATAACAAGTTTTTCACTAAAATAGTTAAAATTAAAAGATAATATTCATCATGTAGGAAGCGAACATGAACGAGCATGCATCACTAATGCTTCCTACATACACTTGTATGCAACTTCCATGAAATATATGCGAATAAATACAGTAGCTAATGTGGTTTGTTGATGGGATTTGAACCTTGGACCGTTACGGTTGGATGGAGAAGGAACAGTACCTCTAAATTATAAAAAAATAGGTTAACAATGTATCACACATAGCTATAACAGGGTAGGCAGAGGGAACCTAACACTACGACAATCTGTTCTCCACACACTGCCCAATACGAGTATACGTAAGTCGTAAACATAATATGCAAGGTTCCCACATTGAATTTGAACCAATAACCTTCCTCATACAAAATATCGACATCAACTCTACCACTAGCTGTAATTTAAGATAATTTACATAATATATAAATTCAAAAGAATATTTTACTCGAACTTAAATTACATACGTCTGCAATTTTACGCCTCTCCACCCGAAGATGTAGCGTTCCTTTGTCAGCTTTCATTGTTTGTGAAATTATAGTGAATTTTTGAAGCTTTATTTAAAAATATTTTGTAAGAAACAGTAAGTATATAGTATAAGTATAAGAGCGTACTTTCCCACTGGTCCCGTGAGGATCTGATGATGGAATCACCTGGAAATTGAGGGAACCCATCGAATTTTATAAGTACTTAGGTACTATGTGTTTCATTAAAATTTTATTTTTGAAAATATGGCAACTTTTAGTGTTTATTGCTTAAACGTATTTATAGTTTTCAAAGTAGACGCTACAAAAAAATACTTGTAACATATTCTTTCCACAGCGTGTGAAAGTTAATATTAACCACCACCCAAGTGCATTAGCCAATTCCCGTCCTGTGCTAGTATAGCTTTACAATATCAAAATAATTGTACTCTATAAATATTTGATTATAGTAAACTGCTAAAAAATGGAAACACTTATGTAAATATATAAATCAATTGATTTAAATGTAGTCAGCTTTACGCACACAGCAGGGTAGGCAGAGGGAGCCTAGTGTTAAGACACTCCGTTCCCCACTTTCTGCTGAATTCTGCAGGTATTGCGTGTTGAGTGGCAGAACTCAACGCCGCGCTTAGCTTCAACACCAGAGCGAAGAAATGGAAATATAAATTTAAGTAAATATTTCATTTCCTCGATTGGGGATCGAACCCACAACCAGTCGGTTTTACAGTCACACTTTGTGCCGCTGCGCCACGACTGGCCTAAATAAAAATCTATAGCAAAAAATTCCAAGATGTACCTATCTGTAGACACACATATACATACTATCTTCTCCATGTTTCGATTTTTCAAAGGCTAATTTAAATAAACTAACTTTAATAGTCTATATGTTAACTTACAGAGATAAAACTTCGTAACCGAACGCGGTTTGCTTTAACAGAGGCGGTTCTTTTGATGATACCGCGTTTTGTTTTATGGATCGTAAACGTGTGAAGAGTTACGTGTCTATTGGAGCTGAGTGTGTTGGTAATAATAATGTATAAACAATATATGGTTGCGGCGTTAAGTTCCCCAAATATACTTTACACTTAATATAATATCTCGGGACGATCGGAGAGAACGGAGTGTTTTGACATTTGGTTCTATTTGTCAATTCTGACTTTGTGATGTGTGGACGTGAGATTATATAGTTGAGTATAAAGCTCAAAATTAATCAAATGTAACCGCGACTGGTGTAGGTTCGATACACTCTTTTTTTCTTAAAGGTCCTAGTTCTTTCTAGGAAAAAACTTAATTCCTCAAGCGGTAATCAAATCCACAATACCCCTATCACAATCAGATGCTTTACAACCAGAAAATAATAATAAAACATAAAAATCAAGTTCAAAGCGGAAGATACCCATTCAAAAACAGCTTTTTCTTCGTTAACCAAGTTTATTTGTAATAAATAATTTTTGGTTTGGCTTCTACAGAAGTCATATACTTTTATTTTAAATGTATTCTTAATAAGTAGCGTTATGTTTTATGGTCGTTTTAAAATACTGTCTGGGTTAACTTCAAAACTAAAATGCCGTTATGGTACAGTAGTTATGAGGCCAGTCGAGACTCAGTGTGCAACTGTAAACGATACAGGTTGAGGGTTCGATTCCCACTCCCAAATGAAATATTAAATATTTTCATTCTCAAGGGATTGAAATATTTAATATTTTTATTTCTTTGCCCTTCACGCTTTTTAGAGTAAGGGCTTTTTAGTTCTGTCTAATTTTTGTGATATTCCTTGTAGAGTGACGGAATTCAACGCTGCGCTTTATCTTGAAGTGAGAAATGAACCCACAATCGTCGTGTTTACCAGTCATCTTCAGTATTGATTTATATATATGAAAAAAAAACATATATACAAAAAACAAAATTATATTTTTCAACTTGGAAAATATTTAAATATTATTTGCTTACATTTGAAAATATAAATACTATTATAGGCATGAGGCCATTAGGCCCAGCATATAACTGTTAACAAGGTGACCGTGGGTTCGATCGCCGCTCGTAGCAATGAATTGTGTTTTCTACTCTTTAAATTCCAACCAAATTATTAGAGGCTTTTTACGCTAGATCCCGCACCTAACAGGATACAAGTTGACAATCACACGCTTGTGCTCCTGCGCCACGATGACGTCTAACGGCTTCAAAGTAAAAAAAAAATATATATAATTAATTAGATTACTAATTTTAAAATAATATATTTGGCCGCCCGCATCTCTATTTTTGTATACTACGAAAAGTAAATTTCCATTTTTCCTGTTATTATTGGAATTTTCAAAAATCCTCTCTATTTTCTACTCTACACTCTCCAAGGATGCCACATGCCTTACTTCAGCGTTCTTCGCTGTAGTTTCGTCTGTGCGTTGTCTGTTAGTCACTCAGTAACAGAAGTGATTTATATATAGATAATGTTTGATGACTTTATGTACGTGGAAACAGGTCGGGATCATAGACCAAAGATCATAGAGTGATTCCAATGTAAAACAATCGGTTGTTTCGCGAAAGTTATTTTCCTGTTAAATTTACATTAAATATATTTATATTTTTGTAACAATTGTATTTAATTATTAGGTAAAAATAAATAAAATAAATCAGCTTCACGCTGTATCCTGCACACAGCAGGGTAGGCAGAGGGAACCTAGTGTTAAGACACCCCGCTCCCCACTTTCTGCCGAATTCTGGAGGCATTGCGTGTTGAGTGGCAGAACTCAACGCCGCGCTTAGCCTCGACACCAGAGCGAAGAAATGGAAATATAAATTTAAATAAATATTTCATTTCCTCGAGGGGGGTCGAACTCACAACCAGTCGGTTTTACAGCCACACTTTGTGCCCCTGCACCACGACTGGCCTCAATCATTAGGTATATTATACAATTAAATGTATATCTTATAGTGATTCAGTGGAACAATGGGACGCTCCACGGTTATTGTCAATTCGATTTCTATTCGGGGAATGAACTATATTTAAGTTACATTGTGGTTCAATGCAATATAATTATTTGAGGCAGAAAATAGACATTAGAGTGTCTTCAGTTAGTGTTAAAACATTTTTTTCTTCAAGTACCAATTATCATGATTATTATACGTAGATTGGTGAAACTCAATACCACAATTTGTTTTGTTACCAGTTTTGAAAAATGAAAATAAGTAGGAATCGAATCCACAACCGTCTCGCTTACAGTTGAACGCTGTGTTATCCTATATATTTCATATATATAACATATATATAATTAATTTTTAAAAAGAATGTGTATCTTAGCCATGCTCGTTCCCGGTCTCGGTCTCGGGAATTCCCCCGGCGTGAATGCCGACGGATTAGAACGTAAATCGTCGCGAGGCTACACATTGTTCCCATGTGTTTTGTTGAAGGATTTATATTTTTAGTGTACAAGTTTTATTTTTTTTTTCCTTTTTCACGCTTTATCCCGAATATTGCATGGTAGGCAGAGGGAACCTAGTGCTAAGGCACTCTATTCAACTTATTTCTCCTGATTATTTAGTGTGGACTGGCGAAGCTTAACACCGAGTTTCATCTTGTTAGCAAACTGAGCAACGACAGCTTAATTAAACTGGCTTTAGCTTCACGCTGTATCCAGCACATATTACGGTAGGCGGAGGGAACCTGAAATCCTAATGTTAAAACTCTCTGTTCGCATTATTTCCCTTATTTCCCTCCATTTTTCACTAAATTCTGGAGGCATGACTTGTTGAGCTCAACACCGGCGAATCTCAACACCGGGCTGTGCCTCGTTATCAGAGCGAGGAAATGAAAATATTAAATATTTAATTTCTCCTAGTGGGAATCGAACCCACACAGTTGAAAAGGTAAGTAGTAAATAAATTACAATTTGATTCCTACTCGACGAACTAAAATATTTAATAATTTAATTTCCTTTCTCTGGTAACACGGCATAGCGCGGCGTTGAGTTCCACTACTCAAAACGCAAGCCCCCAGAATTCGACAGAAAGTGAGGAACGGAAGTTTTAATAAAAACAGAGTATCTTAACAAGGTTCCCAAAGTATAAGGTAACATAGCAAAGTTCCCTATGCTATGTGCGGGATACAACGTGAAAATATACAAAAAAATTAAAATTAATCACCAAAACATTAATAATAGTCAATAAATAAAACACTAGAAACGACTGTAATAAAAATAAATTCTCATTAAAACACACATTTTTTTTCTATATAATATTCTAATTTCCAATAACTCACTGTTTAATATTCATACTGCCCGAGTCGGCTTGTTCAAAGGCAGCGGTATACGATTATTGTACTATCTTATTAATAAATGTAAATAATAATATGTCATAGGTTAATTAGCATGTTTTTTATGTATAAAAGAAAGCGCGGCGTTGAGTTCCGCTAATTAACATGTAATGGATCAAATCAAATTACGGTGGAAATTGAGGAATTGAAGTGTCTTAATGGGAACGGAGTGTCAAGGCACTCCGTTCTAGGTACTGAGAATTCAGAAGTTTTCTTTCTCGAAGTTCAAGCGGCAGTGGGAGAAAAGAGAATTTTCCATTTTACATCCCAAAGTCAAAGTTGCAGGCGACCAGTAGCGAAATATAAAAAAAACTGGTTTACGTTTTTTCTCGCATATACTAGTAGAAATAGACGGAACCTATTGTAAAAAAAACTTTATTTCGCGCATTTCGTCCAATTTTCGTGTTATTGTGTGTTAAGAGGTGGAACATAACGCCACGCCGCACATTGTCAAATCCTACAGAAAAACATTGAAAAAACAAAATAAGTATAAATATAAACATTCCCCCGAGCACAAATCGAACCCACTACCACAATACAGTCCCATTCCATCAACATGGAAATTTCCATTGAAAATAATTTAAAAATAGTATTAAAATAACAAAATATACCAGAGTTATTAAATAATGTATTTAATACGATGGTTTTATCTCAACTGAACGTAATTACAATAATTATCTTATAGAAAAAAACGAAGTCAACTAACAAGTTTAAACTTAACATATGTAATTTGTGCTACAATGTTATTATGAAATATCCTTATGGCACAGTAATTAACTATACTTATAGGTATTAATACGAATACTTATTTTAAGTTTTTTTTATAGCTTCACGCAGTATCCCACAGCACATGGCAGAGTAGGCAGAGAACCTGGGAACCTAGGGTTAAGATACTTCCGTTATCCAATTTCCGTTGAATTCCTGAGGTATTGTGTATTTAGTGGCGGAACTTAACGCTGCGCTTTACCTAGTAATTATATGATAACTATTTCCATAATTGAGACCGTCGCGTCGTGGCGCAGTGGCGCAGGTTGTGGAATGAAATATTTAATATTTTCATATTATTTCTTTCCTCTGGTTAGAAGAGAAGAAGAAGGTTGAGTCGACGATTCACCGGACGTAGTACAACTCTGTACTCTGTCTTAAATTCAAATTCAAAATATTCTTTATTCAAAAAGACTTTCACAAGTATTTTTGAATCGTCGAATGAACAGCTTCCACCGCTTCGGAAGGCGTTCTGCTGAGAAGAGCCGGCAATAAACTCAACAGTTGCTCTTTTCAATATTCAGGTTACTATTTTATTGCTTAATAAATATATAACACAGTGGTAGTTATCGTGCATGAAATTCAATTGATTTTAATTAAAAATAATTTTTATCTTTAAAATATTCTTGAACAATAAAATAAGCTTTTCTAATTAATATTGTTTTTACAATTATTGTAAATTTCTTAACGCTGGGGGTCCCACTGCCTTAAACTTAACGCTAGGGTCCCATTATCTACTATGTTATGTATAAAATATAGCGTGGAGCTATAGAAATATCCATTTAATCACGGGGGCGAAGTCGCAGATATTATATTATAGCTTTTGATTATTTTCTGTATGAATCATATATACACCGCAGCTGCAACCCATTGATAAGTATTTTGGTTACAACTTTTGCATCATATTTAGATAATATCATTATATAACCTTGTTAGTAAAATATTATTTTGTTAAGAAATGAAAAATATTTAGAAACGTATGATAGAGGCCAGTCGTGGTAAAGGGGCACAAAGTGTGACTGTAAAATCGGCTTGTGGGTTCGATTCCCACTCGAGGGAATGAAATACTTACTTACATTTATATTTTGCTGTGTGCGGGATACAGCGTGAAGCTGATCTATTTGATTTTAATTTAATGTATAAAAAATGTAACGGAGCATGATTCGAACCCACGCTCTTGAAAGTTTTGTTCCATTCAATACGTGATTATGTTATCTATTGGGTATATTATACCAATGTTCTTATTAAAAGCTTAAGCCTCTAAATAAAAAAAAATGGTAATTTGTATGGAAAATCCACGAAAAAAAAATTAATCTCTGTACAGAATAAAAAAATATTATTACTGGTTATCTTTTGGTTCTTACGGTAGAGTACTTTCAATTGAGCTTCTATTCTAATTACGATTTTTTTATTAAAATGGAAGGCGGATCAATCGTGGTGAACAATATGTTTAGTCTTTGAGCGACTTATGACATTTTGTTATAAAACTCAAAAGAATAAAAATAGGAAAAATCATTTTATAAGAAGGTTACTTAATAAAATTTCATTTGATGATGAAAATTAAAAACCCCAAAACTAGTCACTCACATTTTTCTTCAAAAAGAGTTTTTCTTCATACAGATTTGAGGCCAGTCGGGGCGCGGGGGCACAAAGTGTGACTGTAAAACCGACTGGTTGTGAGTTCGATCCCCACTCAAGGACATGAAACATTTACTTAAATTTATATTTCCATTTCTTCGCTCTAGTGTCGAGGCAAAAGCGCGGCGTTGATTTCTGCCACTCAACACGCAATGCCTGCAAAATTCGGCAGAAAATGGGGAACGGAGTGTCTTAACACTAGGTTCCCTCTGCCTACCCTGCTGTGTGCGGAATACAGCGTGAAGCTGATAAATAGATTTGAATCCACACTCAGCTTATAATATAAACGACAACATTTCCGTACGACGGTAAACTTTAAATAGTGACGTATATCATCGTATAATTTCATATAATAGCATCTAGAAATGCAATTACGGCTGCATAGAACATTTAAAGCGGATTGCGGCAAACTCAAGATAAATACTT
Source organism: Heliconius erato x Heliconius himera (assembly GCA_013421005.1). NCBI lineage: Eukaryota > Metazoa > Arthropoda > Insecta > Lepidoptera > Nymphalidae > Heliconius > Heliconius erato x Heliconius himera. The sequence continues at coordinate 9,730 of JAATLQ010007197.1, read as the reverse complement.
TGCGTTACTCCGCCGTTTACTGTTGGAAATGTATTATATTTATGACGTCACTTTATAGTACATATTATTTAATGAAGTGATGTTTTCTTATGTGTCTTCCGTGTTTTGTAGGGACGACAATCTAGGAACAATCACTGCTTTCTTCACTTTTAGGGTTCCGTTGAGTTTAAGTTAAAAAGGTATTCTTGTAAGATTTAGAATTTAATCACAAATGTATAGTTTTTAATTTTTTTCCTGAACTAGTATCTGTGGATGCTAACTGCCAAATTTCATAATTCTATGTTAACCGGAACACACACTATAAATTTTTAATTTCCTTTATAGTGTCCATATGTCGTGTAGAAATCCATCTTTTTTTTCTGGAAATCATGGGGCCGTAGATCTGAGTATATGGTTTGAATTTCAACTCGATATCTCCTAGCTTTCTTGAGATAAAGTCTTCTTTACAGACAGACGGACAGGTAGACAGATGTTAAAATTGTATATTTGTGTTTTGGCATCGTGTTGTTGATGTCACAAACGAACCTTTTAATTTTATTTCAGTTTTCAGTTTATAGACATTTATTCTCAATAAGACCGAAGCCACTTACTTGAGAATAATACTTTAAAATACAATAGTTAATTTTTCGTTGTCAACTGTTACATTTACATATATAGTTTATTATTAAATTGATATTTTTATTTATGAACCGAATTTAATAAAATAAACTCTATATGTTAACGGAAGCTTGCCAAAATCCAATAATGAAAGCTAAATTTAAATCAGTTTAGCCGAATCTAAGGTTAGCGTGAGCAAACGCACAGACAGACATACATAATAAAAATCATTGTTTTAGGTTCTATTACACTAAGAAAGAACTCCAATATGTTTTTTTCTTTTATATCTTCCATGTACAGACACCGATCTTTTATGAATTTATTACACGTATAAATTTAATAATATCTATGATAGCACAATGGAGCAATATCTGGCTATGAATGCGGTTGTGAGCTTGATCCCAAATCGGAGGATGATAAGTAAGATGGGGAATTCCCCTACTCAATACACAATGTCTCGAATTATTCTACTGACTTCGAAAAAAGCAGAATGTCTTGACAAGATATTGTTTCTTTAATTTGAACTATATCGTGGGATAATTTAATTAAATTCAACCAAACAAAGTGTTCAGCTATATAATTTAAATATAATTTTATATAGATTCGAATTGGTTACGTTTACTAAAATGAAAAAGAAAAATAAAAATCAGCTTCGTCCCGCACACAGAGGGAACATAAGACGTTCCGTTTCTCACTTTCCGCCGAATTTTTCGATGCATTGTGTGTTAAGTGGCGGAACTCAATGGCGGACTTTCGCCTTGGTGCCAGAGCGAAGAAAATGAAAATATTAAGAAATAATAATTTAATTGCTCGAGTGGGGATCGAACCCACAGTCGCCTCGTTTCAGTCACACCCTTGTGCCACTAGCCCACGACGGTCTCAACTAAAACACACCTTTACTAAAATGATTTCAACAAAAATCACCATCATCTATTAAGAAACCGCAACCACTAGTCTCGTCCAATTAAGCAATTATCACATCGGAGTATGCAATATCCTATAGCTTGATAACATTTCGTATACATCCGACCTAAAAACCGTTAACAACATATTTACATAATAGTAACTACTATTAGAAAAAAACGGGACAAGCGCGAGTTGGGCTCGGCCACCGAGTGTTCCATATAAAAATTGGAGGTCTTTTGGGCTGTTTCTGAAACTGCGGGCGGCTTCTAATACCAATCCCTTTCACCTGATACCTCACTTGAACTAGCAGCTTTAATACCACATTTTGCTATTATTTTTTAGAATTTAACCAAAAATATATCGTTTTTATATTTGTTTCTAAACTTGTAATTACTACCTGTAGATGCTAGCTGCCAAATTTCTTAACTCTAGGTCATCCGAAAGTACTCTATTAATTTTTGATTTCCTTTTAGTGTCGAAATACGCATTTCTAGCAGTATAAACGGCCACATCTTTTTTAAAGTAAATGTGGAAATACATTTTTTTTAATCATGGGATTGTGATTTGAATATATGGTTTGAACTTCAACTTGATATTTTCAAGCATTCTTGAGACAAAGACTATTAACAGACAGATAGACAGACGGACGGACGGACAACAAAATAATTTTATAAGGCTTCCTTCTTTCCTTAAAGTTTCCTTTCAAAGTGCGGAACCTAAAAATCTGTTTAATAGCATTATCTTCACACATTTCTTGATTTTTTGGGTATGGAAAAGGGAAGTATTTATTGATTGTCAGTTTATCTGTCTATTAGTCTGTGTCTTCCTATTTTTCTGTCATTTTTTTTTAATCTGTTTTTATTTAGGGACTTTTTAAGTAAATAAAATACAAAAATGTCAGTCCCATCGTTCCCTTAAAACGAACTAAAAATACATAATACTAAAAGAAATTTGCTAAAGTAAATTATACACTATTTAACCTTAAACTTATATAAGCATTTAGCTTCAACAGAATTTGGTTTAGATAACAAACATTGAAAGATACCTAATCCATTAAATTTAAATTAAAACGACAACATAATTTTCGACGAGCCTCAACATTCAGAACACCAAGAAATGTTGTACGTCTTCATCTATTCCACACAATTCACATTTTGGAGAAGTTACTTTTCTCATGAGAAAACCAAATTTTCTTAGTGGAATATGTCCAGAACGAAGCCTAAGCGCAGTAACAATTTGTTGACGCGACAGTTCTTTTTCTGCAAACCATGGAATATGAGGAAGCTTGTTCTGAATAACTCTATACCATATTACCACCTTTATATTTCGATCTTTCATCAAAATACTCTGTCCACATTTTTTTCAAATTATCTTTGTACTTGATTAAAATTTCGGAAAAATCTGGTAAAACTCAAATTAATATCAAATATTATGGTCTACTACAGTCTCATAATAATAATAATCTTTATTTCAGACTTTTTAGATCCATATAATTTTGTTAATATATATTTGCTTAACCTATGTTAATACACAATTATTATAATTTATTTTATTTATCTCACATGAGACATTATAAGATACTGGAACGAATTGAATTTGAAATTAGTAAGCAATTGACACTTTTTTATCTTCACAGTATATCATATACCCCAGACCAAAGGGAAAGAAAGATACAAATAATAAAACACTCAGTTTTTTGGATCCTTTAAAGTAATTTGCTCCTGTATTTTGTTTTGCGTTGGAAATTGAATTTATCGAGAATGGCCTCATGACTTTAATCGTTTCGACGTTACCCACTATACCTACAATCAGATGCCTTCGGCCAGTTAAAAGGTGTCATACGCAACTTTTAGTTATTTTGATTTGATCTCACGAGCAAAGAAGCGTGTAAAACTTAGTTTTATGTATAAAGTATAAGGTAAACAACGGAAACAGATTACATTTTTTTTAGCTTCACGCTGTATCCCGCACTCAACATGATAAGCAGAAGTAACCTAGTGTTAGACACTCTGTTCCCACCAAGACACTTCTGTTTTCCACATGAATTCTGGATGCATTACATTTCAAACACTCATATAAATATTAGATACATATATACATACATACAGACATTATATCGGTCAAATGGCGGCGTGCAGTCGGCTAACGGAGTTTATGATATGATTACTATAAATGGGGCGAATCGGGAGCACAAATTAAGATGCACTGTACTACTAGTAGGTACTTGTATTACGTGTTGTATAAGGACTAGTAATTACTTTACGTTTTACGTATGAAGGATATAAGTGAAAAAATATTTTTTTTTTAGGTTTTAGGGTTCCGTTTCGAAAAAGGTGAAAAGGGAAGCGGATTAAGGATCACTTTGTGGTCCGTCTGTCAATACTATTTTTGTCAAGATTGTGTGCACGTATTAAGCTCTTAGAGCACAGGGAAAATCAAGCTTCTAAATCAACTTGATCAAAAGATGTAAACATTTATGCATAGATTTTGCTGTTTTTTTTTTTCACAATTTACCGCGTAATCAGAATCTGTAGGGTATTTCCCGTGGACCTACAGTTAGGAAATTTGGCACGAATTTAGCAACAAAATGAGTGAGAATAGGCAAACTTAAGTATGTCAACTTTAATAAGTTTTACAAGATAGTAGTGCGGAAGCCATAGTGGGCAAGTCCGACTCGCGCTTAACCGGTTCTTGTTTTTAATTTTACGCTTTATTTCACATAGGTGTAAACCGAAAATACCTAAGACACTACGTTCCCTTTCTCCTTAAATCTAAATTTAACTTTAACTCAACTTTCTTTCTAATGACGATTACAAACTGCGGCTACGTCTACGGAGTCTAATGGAAATTAAATAATTAACAGTCGTAGAACATCGAAACGAATAACTATCATAATGTAATATAGCATTTTTGTCTTATAATTTGAACCAGTGCTTAGTTTGCAGCGACTGTAATTGCGAAAGGTTGTGAATTCGATTCCCACATTATTTTCATTTCTTCGTCCTCAACACGCAATGCATCCAGAATTCGACGAAAAGTGTGAAACGAAAGAAGTCTTAATGGGAACAGACACCTTAACACTACATTCCCAGGTTCCCAATGCCCAAGCTATGTGCAGTATACACACTGAAGCTAAAAAAACATAATATTAGAGCTTTAGCGTTCAACTAAAAACTCTACTTTACTCTAATAAACGTTTTAAATTATCATATTATAATACCAAGGTCAAATAGAATATAACAGTTATTTTTCTACATTTATAACAATAATATATCCATATATATGGGAATGAGTAAACAGCATCTGTCCAATGACTAATATATTATATTTACTCCTAGTATCCGCGAGTTTAATCGAAAGACCTTGTAAAATTACAACAACTGGGATTGCATTATCTCCTGTCATGTGCTTACCTACTTTTAATATAATAAAATTATATTTTATTATATAAATGTTATTATTTTAATGTGTAATGTGGTGTTGGTTTTTACATAACTGTTTTGTATTATATTTTATATGCATATTTAATAAAAAAATATCGTGTCTATTTATCTGCGTATATAAAAGAGATGGAGAGAGGTTACTTTTCTATCGGTATAGGGTACCTGATAAACTATGAAGAATGATCCCAGCTTATTTGTTTTTGGTACCACCATTCTCTTTTTATCATCATTTCTTCCGCCTCTGGAGTAAATATCACCTGCACCACCCGGTTACAGTTTTGACGTGTAACGCCTCGTACGTGTAAAATATGGATGATCTTGCTCTTGATGTGTTTCCTAAGCGCTATTATTTGGAAGCTTCTTATTCGTGGCTCTGGAGCACAAGCATGAGACTGTGTAACTGGTTGTCGGTTCGATGCCTACTCTGAAATATTTAATATTGTTGGCGTGAAGTTGAGCACCACTCATCATGCAATGTATTCAGTGTTCGCGGGATAGAGCGTGAAGCAAAATATGGGAATTAAAAAATTAACGTTTTAATGAAAGTTAACGTAAAGAGAGCCAATACTGGCAAAATGGATGACAGAACAAAATAATCTCGATCGATCAACGATTAAAAAAAAATCTTGAAATATTAATTCAGACGAACCGCGGCGTTGAATTACTCAACCTGCAATGTCTCGATAATTTGGCACGAAATATAACTAACGAAATGTCTTAACTATGTTCGCAAACCTGCCCTGCTACATACGAGAACCTAAAAAAAACAATAAATATAAATAAGAACCCCCCACTCTATAACCACACTACAACTGAGCTTAAACGGTGTTTTTCTTTTAATAAATAATTAAAATGACGCACTAATTGGCATATATACTAGCGGCATTGTTTTTTGGCACTGTCACCGCAAGCCGCAGTGTGTGCCATTGACCCATACTATCATTTGTTTTAGCCTGTTATCTATAGATAAATACGAAATTGAATTTCCTTATTTATATGACTTCGAAATTGTTTGTGATAGTGCTGTGGCGTAGATGGGCAGTGATTGATGATGATGATGGTGATGTGATGTAGTTTCGAAACCCACTTAGGGTGATGATTTGTATGACAATATATTTTAATTATTTTATTTCTTTGGTTTTAGTTGGTAAGACAAATGTGCGGCGTTCAGTACCGCCGCTAATTACGCAATCATCAAAATGTTTCGTAAAGTGAATGACATTTAATATACTTAATAAGGCCAGTCGTGGCGCAAAGGCGAGTGTAAATACAACCGGTTGTGGGTTCGATTCGATGAAATAAAACATTTATTATTTTTATTTCCTCGCTCAGGTAACGAGGCAAAACGCGGTGTCGAGTTCCGCCACTCAAAGAATGTGCGAAAAGTGGGGAACGAAAGTTTAATTACAGGTAAGAAATGACTTAACATTAGGTCCCCAGGTTCCCTACCTTGCTATGTGCAAAATACAGCGTGAAGCTAAAAATAAATATACATAACCCGCCGCATTTGAAACAGACTGCCTATATTAACGCAATTTACTGCGAAATCAAGATGTCGACTATTATAATGAATCATCGACGTCGTATCTTTATAAATTCTAAAGAATTTTTATTTCAACACGTTATTTTAATTTTTTTTAGTAAATAAAAAAATAAGTGAGCGATCACTATAATTTTCTTTCTCTTACTCAAAAGCGTAACTTATTAATTGATGAGGCTACATTTGTATTACCCGATAGTCTTAAATGTCAAATTTATCGTTAACATGACTTAGACGCGGCGTTAAGTTATGCTCAGCAATCTTTCTTTTACGTTTACGCTATATCCACCATATAGAAAGGTGGGCTAAGGTACAAGGGTACGTAGTTAAACATATTTCGTTTTCCAAATTCTACAGGTGGAACTCAAGGCCACGTTTCAATCAATATCTCCAAAAGGGAATATAAATCAAATAATAGAAAACGGAATGTTTTAACACTAGGATCGCTCTGCCTATCTTATTTATTTATATGTAAAGAAAAGAACTAAAAAAGGTACCTATACCTTATATAAAAATATAACTATAGATTTTAATTATAAATCATTATAGACAAAACCAAGCACGGATATAATGCGCATGAGTTGAACAGTCGCGAATATTTTATTATCTGTTAGAGTTTGTGTGTGTGTGAGTGTGTACGTGTGTGTTTGTGTATATGTGTGTAGCGTGCGTGAGTAATCGTGTATGGCCAATTTTATTATACTATATACTTTAGTCAATTTTGATACTTGAACTAGTATCAATTAATTACTCGTTAGTATTATTTATAAATCAGCTTCACGCTCTATCCCGCACACAGCAGGGTAGGCAGAAGGAACCTAATGTTAAGACTCATCGTTCCCCACTTTCCGCCGAGTTCTGGAGGCATTCCGTGTTGAGTGGCGGAACCGGTGCGACACCGAGAGCGAAGAGATGATAATATAAATATAAGTAAATATTTTATCTCCTCGAGTGAGTGCGCCACGACTGGCCCCAATTAAGGATTATTTATAAAATATATAACTTCTAATTAATTTATTAAATTTAAAGTACACATTACGCGCTGTATTCCGTATATAGCAGAGTACGCAGGGGGAACCTAGGAACTTAGTGTTAACACACTCTATTCCCTTCTATAGAACTAACAGGTTCCCAAATTCTCTCTACGCCTACCCCTCTATGCTAAGCAGAATACGACATGAAACAAATCTTGAAATCATAAAAAAAAATCTATGTCCAAGTATTAAAACCTTAGCTCCTACAACTGTATATACAATACACAGGATGTTCAAAATAATGAAACCAGTATCAAAACCATACAATCCACCAACACTTACACCAGTGTGGATGTAAACATCTGTATATACAGTGAACTCATAGCATTGAGCGAGGTCATGGCACTCGCGCGTGCGCAAATTATACGAGCGCACTATACTTGTGTGTAATACTAATAAATTGCATCGTAGATACCTATAATGCGGTGCGGTGGAGGTGAATTGTGGATGCAATCGAATTTAGGTAGAGACGGAGAGATTTTTAAATAAATAAATCAGCTTCACGCTGTATCCCGCACACAGCAGGGTAGGCAGAGAGAACCTAGTGTTAAGACACTTCGTTCCCCACTTTCTGCCGGATTCTGGAGGCATTGCGTGTTGAGTATCAGAATTCAACGCTACGAGATTTTTGTTATTTTTTTAAAACTATTTATCTTTTTTTAACTGTTAGTTAAGAAAAAACTAGACCAGAGTCTAGTCTAGTATGAAACTGTAAACGCAAGGGTTGTGGGTTCGATTTCCACTCGAACGAATGAAATAATAATTATTTTTATTTCCTCATTTTAATTAATTAAATATATATATATATATATATATATATATATATATATATATATATATATATATATATATATATATATGTGTGTGTGTTTAACAATCACTTTTGCATTGTTATTATGGAAACGCGTATTACATGAGATCGATATAGATGTAAATTAAGATCAGCTTCACACTGTATCCCGCACACAGCAGGGTAGGCAGAGGTAACCTAGTGTTAAGATACTCCGTTCCCCACTTTCCGCCGAATTCTGGAAGCATTGCGTGCTTCCAGAAATGCGTGCGTGGCAAAACTCAACGCCGCGCTTTGCCTCGACACCAGAGCGAAGAAATGAAAATATAAATGTAAATAAATATTTCACTTCCTCGAGTGGGGATCAAACCCACAACCAGTCGATTTTACAGTCACACTTTGTGCCGCTGCGCCACGACCGGCCTCATATATATATGGCCTCAGATATAGATGTAGATCTGTTTATAAATCTAAAGATATTAAATATAGATCTCTATTTTTATCAAATTAATACCAAGAACTGTGTTTGTGACACATTCTATGGGTCCAGCTTTATTTGACCGATATACTCAGCATGTGACATAAAAATATAATTTAAATACGAACTAACAGTTCCCGAGATGAGTACGAACAACAAAACAAATACTTCAATTTTATATTAATAGAATGGCATAAAATACATTTTTATTTTGATATTTACCGTATCTAATCTATATAAGGTACTAGCGGACCCGGACGCAGCTTCGCCCGCTTAAACTTTACGAATGCTTATAGATATATTTAGGAAATTGTTTGTGAAAATATGTAACTAATTTAAATAAAAAAAATATAAGTAAACGTAACCATAGTAAAATATTAATAAAAAAACTAAACAAAACCAGCTACATTATTAATAATTTTATCTCTTTCTGTCTTTCTATTTCCCCGAGCTAATATCCAGAATAACTGAACTAATTTTTATTGAACTTTCAGTGATCGATTTTACTGATTTACCCGGGAAAAATCTTTTTACTCGTTTTCCTTGCGCGCGTACATAGATACTTTATGAAATAACTAAAGTCCTTTCTACATTAAATATGATATAAGTTTTGCGAGCATATCAAATAAAATTTCAGAAAACTAAAACCACAATTTATTAAGTGTTTAACAACGGTATAGATAACCATCCAACCAAGATGAAATAACCAACAATTCTCTCCTTAATACTTAAATAATATTACACCGATGCCGCGCAGGGCCGCAACTTACACCACACCAAGAAATTTATGAAAATCTAACTAATCTGCTCCCCGAATAAGCGAAGAACCAAAGAAAAGTATAAATTAATTATAAACAGCAAATAATTACATAAAATTTGACAGTAGTTCGAAAATGTATGAAAATTTACAAAACCGTCAAAGTCATCTGCCCGTTCGCGTCG